>KI921862.1:7884-18860 GCA_000473525.2 Anopheles melas
CTTTCTAAACTAACCCTCCAAATTGTAAAAGAAACCAGCACACTGGCACACGCATGCTCGGGCCAATCCATTTATAAAAACACTACACCATAAGAAACTGCACGCGTGCTTCGGGGGAGGAAAAGCTTCGACCCCAAAAACCCATCACACAACACCAACATCAGTGTAGTTTGTAGTGTGTACGGGGAAGCAATGGAAAAAGAAAAAAAAACACACACACACACACACACACTCATGCATGCGCCCAGCGATCGACGCTGGAGTCAAGAATCCGTTACATTGGCGTACGCCGAGGTCATTGAAAGCAAACGTACTTTTCGTATGGGGTTTCTTGGCTTCCCTCGCGAGCGGAGGTTTTTTTGTTGCTGTTGTTGAACGCATACGCATTAGATGACCCATGCGAGCTGCTCACACACACACACATAGTTGTGAGCATTGTTGCGTAGCAGCAGAAAGGGTAGTCAGCAGGGCAAATGGAAAATAAATTGAAATCCGATTTCCCAATCGAATCGATGGTTGGTGGATGCTAGTGTGCCGTCTGCCTCCCTGTGGTAGTTAGTACCGCTACGTATTTTTATTAAGTGAATGATTGGTGAAAAAAGAAGCTTTCACCAGCTGCGTACGGTGCTGCGTTGCTTGGTGAAGGTGGAGCGTAAAACATTCTTTCATTCTTTCCCAAAAAAACTATATAAACAACCGCCTTGAGCGGAGACCTTGGGAATGCAGGCGTGTGCTGTAGAAGCGTTCGTGCCGTAGCATAAGGTGCGATAATACCGATCAAGTATTATGTGTATGTGTGTGTTTTGGGAAAAGCAACAAGTTTATTGCACTCTTACGGGATTTAATAACTGCCAATGGGGAGTGAAAGAGGTTTTAAAAGACGCACCTGGTACGGCTCACGGTAGACGAAAGACTTCAATGCCGCGAGAAGACAGTATTGCCTTTAGAATGAAAATTAATTTTACCCCAACAAACTACGATTTGATTGTGTGAAAGAACTCATCGGCAAACGATCAGCAAACGAGGACAAAGCAATTTACGAATCAACTCGAAACACCTACCTCTCCCACACCACGATCGATTGATCAAATCAAACCGATCGGTGACTTTCATCCCCGCACCGAACGATACGGAGCCGCTTCGTCAATGGAGCTCACGTTTCGCGGTTAATTATTGCTTCCTCCTTCCCATCCTTTCTGAACCCCATCTAGCGTCACTTCTACCACCGCGATTGACGGGTACGATAAAACGATGAGCTTTTTGTTAATCTCAACTGTGGCTCATTCTCACCAACGTGGTATCGTAGCATCGCCTCCATTCGTCCAGAGAAGGTCGAACTTTATAGCTCTGCTCAACACAGTCCGCTCTCCATCTATCTCCAGCCTGTTGTCCCGAACGTTAAGCAGGAAGGGCTAAAAATGGGTCAGCACAAATTAAAGATAAACCCCAACTGCCGGGAGATGAGCAGCACGAATGAGGCCTTTGTCTAACGCATTCGACCCGAAAGGGTGCGCTCGGTCACGACTAATCGGACCGTTCATACGCGCACACCGCAGCGTGCAAATCAAAGCAGCGGCCCTATCGCGCAGCCGATTATTAATGGTCGCGCGGCAGAGCTGTGGCTGTTGGTTGGTTGGCCCGTCCGCCCGCCCGGTTGGCGTCGATCGAGCAGAAGGGCCAACCAGCCTTCTGCTTCTGCTTAAATGGTAGCCTCCTCCTAGCGCTCATTAGACTAACCAAGCCGGTGTGGCCCAGTTATTGCGGTTACGCTCTTACCCCAGTCCGGAGCGTGTTGCGAATGCTGTAAATTTAACAAATTATAGTTTTGTACCGCGACGCGCTCTGACTTGCATACGTTGGAAGCGTACCGAGCCGCGCAATGGGCAGTTGAAATGGAATCGAAACCAGCAATTTATTCTTTGGTGCTAGCGCGGATCAGCCACACGACCACTGCATTATAGCTTCCCTGTTTTGGGACGTTTAATGCCGGCCCCAAAACGGCCCACATCCGGTGGTCTGGGTCGAATGAATTTGAGATTTGTAGGGCACGCACGCGGCGCAAATTCTTACCGATCGCAACAATTTGGCAAACATTTAAATTTTTAATGAATCGCTTCGGCGTCCGGCTGGAAATGGGAGCAAAAGGAAGAGCGATGTATCGGGAGCGACAGCAAAAAAAAAATCAATTAGAATAAAGGCAGCTGCTGCGCTAGCGAAGAAGCAACATAATTATATGCGTTCTAATCTAGGATTAAATGCTTTCTGCGGGGTCTCACCGCACTATCAATCGCGCGTGTTAGAAGCAGAGTGAAAGAACAATCATTCTTCTTCTATCTATCTACCTACCTACCAAACCTCGGGCGTGACACAATTCTTATCGGGCCCGGCTGGCTAGTCTAACGGGCTGCATATCAATTAATTACCGGTGCTGCACACAGTTTCGTCAGCATTTCCTATCGACTTTGGTCGACCGTAGCCGTAGTAAACGAGCATTCTATGCAAATGCTTGTCCCTTTGGAGAGTTTTGGATTGTTTGGGTTTGTTTTACGATGCGCACGCTGGAAACCGCGCTCGTTTGCTTTAACGATGAAGTTGTCGGCCATCTTTGAGCCGTGGAAGAATGTGTACGGCACATGCCGATAAGGCTTGTTTTAATCAGAAGTTATGTTTGGGGGAAGAAGGTTGAAGGTGAGTAATGTTATTGGAACGATTTGTAGGAATTAACGGTTGGTGATTTATTTCATTTCGATAAGGCGTTTAAGTGGAAGAACTATGGTTCGGTGATACAGTTCCATTTCTTCAAGCTCTAATTAGTAGATGATTAACAGAGAATCCGAAAACGTAGAGCTAATTTTGACACGGTCAAAAGCATAATAATGCCTAAATATGTGTATTTCACAATGTGTATTCTTTAAACGATTAGTATTTTACTGAATCAGGATTGACTGTTATTTATTTGATCAATCTTAACCAACTGTATTGAGTCATTCCCAAACATTTTAAATTTATTTTGTTGGCAATCCTGTTAAAATTCTGTTTTTTTTTTAATTCAACTGGTTTCTAATCAAGCGATAAACATTCATGCAGCTGTATTGATTGAAGAATGTCTCTTTTTATGTACTGATTGAAGAACAATCGTGACAGAATACGACAAAATCGTGCTACAACTAAATTCTAGGCCTTTCAAGCTACAAATTGAGCAGAATATGTTGCAAAACAGTCATTTGCTCTACAAAATTCATAATCATCTTCAGTAATCAACACCTTATTCGTTCCGAAAAAAATGCAATAAACTCTCTCATCCCCATTTTGGAACAATAGATTACTTTGCCACTCAGAATCTAGATCTTTCAAACTGTACTTTATAAACCCCCTTTTCCCAACTGCTCAATCCCTATCCCTATTGATCTAGTTTCGTAATCAATTTTACGCACAACGGTAACTGCTCTAGTGCGCTGCCGTCATCAGCGTCTCGCATTCTGAGCTGATCGTGTGTGTGCTCTCGTGCTAGAATCGCGAAACATCCACAATTATCATGCCCATTTGAGATACCTTTGCTATTTCATTGTTAGGTATAAACCCATGATACAGTTAGGAATGAAAGAGACTTCATGCTCTTGTTTGTCTTTTCTCCTGTTTGTCTGTATGAAGTGATGCGTATTCTTCAAGCACGCGCCCGATTATGTGTCCTATTAATAGGCAATCGCAAACAGAACAGCGCCGAGAGTACAGACAACGCTTTTGTTCGTCGCTTCGCTGGGCGAGCAATTTGTTTAGATATGAGTCCTGTCGTAATATCGCTCCTACTACTTCTAAGCTACTTCTTTGTGTATGAAATCGGCTTTGCAGCCCAGCCCTACGCTCAATACGTTGATCAGAAAGCCACAGCAAAGCGGAGTTTACAATTCGCTGCGCTATCCGTACCGAGTCCGGCGTACACAAGATCGCTTGCCTGATAGTTTCGGGAACTTGGGGATTGTACGTTTTTTTCCTTCTTTTTTGCATCTTTGTATCCGCAATTAACATACAATCACCGGATCAGTTTGGTAGTTCGTTCGGTGTCGAGTCTCTGTAGCGTGTTGAACAAGTTCTTGGCTTCTTAGCGCTTTTTTCGTTTTCCACCTTTCGTTGCAATAGTACAGCACACAGCCGGCGCGGAGACTGTTTTTCGTTTTCCACCTTTCGTTGCAATAGTACAGCACACAGCCGGCGCGGAGACTGCAGCAAGCGACGAACCTCTTTACAATAAACCAACAAGAAAAGGTGGCCAAGAATACTTGAGCCGCAGCGGTTTGTGAAGAGTCACCATCGAGTCTGATGAGAACAGGAAGATTAGCTCCATAAAGCCCTTCAGTTCAAATAACTGTCCTGCACTGTTCGCCAACAAAGGCGGAACCTAACGGAATTAATTAGACCGAAAGTCTCACCATTGCGAGCCACGCGAGATTCGATCTTGGTACAATCTAGCCAAATTAGGTGCATTTTATAGAGGGAAAGATGAGAAGTACCCAAAAAAAAAACGCAAACTAGTTCGCCATGATTGATAACGGCCAACGTTTTGGACAAAATCTGCTTCATCACTAGAAAAGGTCATCTACTCCGAGCATCGCGGTTTTCCCGCCCCACCCCACCCGTTGTGTTGTTGACTTTTCTTTTATTATTTTAAAGCACAACGGGGAAGTGCGGGGTTGGCTTTTCAATTTTGTAAAGTCATCAAAACGCGACCCACTTTTGGCACAAGGGGCACGATTTTTGGGTTTGCTGGTTGGTTCGTCGCCTGACACCTCACCTTTTTGTCGAAACAGGTTGGCGAGGTCATCTTGAATTGGTTGGGAGGGGAGACCGATTGCACATCGGGCTTCGTGCGGCCATCATGCTTATCCATTGTGCGGGAGTTCGTTTCGGTCTTTTTTTAACTGCCACCGTAGCCGGCAAAAGGTGTATCATTAAAAGGTCTCCCATTTTTGGAAACCATGATCTCAATCTGCAATCTCTAGCTGGCTGTTGTTAACGTGTGCGTCTCCACGCGTATGTATATCGCTCATATTGCGCAACCGGTAAAAAGGGTGTCGCGTTTAGCTCACGACCCGCGTCGAACGCAGAATGGTGGTGTGAAAGAAATTGCAAATAAATGCCGACGGAATGGCGGACAATCAGAGTTTGCTCGCTGTTTGATGAAATCCTGTTTCGTAGCACGGGGCAGCAATTACGCCGCCCCACCTAATGTGGCCAAATAATCGAGCGTTCAAAATTCGACCCAATAGAGCCCAATTTGTATTGTGGCTGGGTAATGTGATCGCTCATTGAAGCGATGATGGTCACAAATCAGCAAACAAATGCGCAAATTTCGCGATTGAAAGTGATCAACGTGATTAATGCACCGAGATGGTGGAGTTGAGATCAGCAATTATGTCATCATCATCGTTATTGCAAAACACCTATTTTGCCTTTGTTGCCACGCATTTGCCGAAAGGAAGCTGTTTCGCTGAGCATTTGGTGTGGTATAGCTTATTGCCAATCAAAGCTACACACCTCTTCGGTATGCCGATTAGCACATCCGGACAAACGCCCGGTCAAACGCCACGGAACGGGACACCTCAGGGTGAAGTCATCCTCGCGCTTCTTTATGCACCAAACACCGTTGTGGCAAAACGTGAATTGCTAATAAATTAAAAAAAAGGCACAGAATACTATCATTAAACCTTCCCGAAGTGTGCGTTTGTGTGTGTGTGAATGGGTGTCCCCAAGTGGTTGCGTTAGTGGATCGAAGAATGCTAATTGTAAGAAACACCCGGGTGCGCCGTCGCCGCTGGGCTCGTTTGGAGGTGATCGTTCCATTAATCAGCTATCGCTGTTTGCGGCCCATCGGGATCGATTAATCGTGCTGCCGGGAAATGCCAAACAACGGGGCGGTTCACAAGTACTGTTAGCTTGTGCACGACGACGCCGACGATAGTTTCCGGAACCCAGCGCGCTGCATTCGGACGGGTTGTAATTATGCAGCACGGCAGTCGCTCGCTCTGGGACGCAGCGCACAGCAACGAAGAGCAACGGTTCGATGGGTGATCAATCCATCAAGCGTGTCACACAGAGCCGCGGCACCACCGCGGTGATGTCATAAATCTTGACGCGAAAAATGCGGGACAGGAACGCATAATAGACAGGGAACAACATGGGGGCAACAAAAAAAACACACACACACAGGACAGGGTTGTAAAGGTAAGGCCCTCCCGCTGGTGTCTTCCCGGGGGGAAATTGGGGAAGGAGCATCATTGTTCATGATTTCCTGGTTCTTTGTTGAATACGGCACAGTTAGCGTCTGTACAGAGTAGCCGGAGATCGTTAGATTGATCGGCTGTTTAATGTTTGCTGTACGTTGGCATTTGATTTAAAAGTATGTTGATGATGGAAAAGATGAGCTACTTTTCAATCACAAATAGTTAGTTTCATAGGATCATTTTTATAAAAAATAAAGGAATAATTCTTTGTCTGGAAAAAATAGTTACTTGCTTAGAGGATACCTGCTCCTTAATAAATCATTTCTTTAATTTGTTTATTGCTAGTAGTTCTTATTTAGGAGACTAACAAGCATTAGCTTATGACTTTTAAAATTAACTGTAAGTGTACCGCAAATATTACGATGAATGCGATATCGTAACACTCCAACAAAAGATATTGAAGAATTAAGACTGGTCGTGAGAAGCCTGTTATATGATACACAATTGTTTCCCGAACAGATAAGTACTTGTAGCCGATTGTACAGTTCATTTTAGACACGTGACATTGCTGCTACGGATTTTTTAGACAAGATTTGCCGTTGCTTTGATTTGTCTTTGCAAGAAATCTGTCCGTGTCGTGCTCATAGTCTGACATAGGAGATTTATGTTGTTATTCTCAGCGATTTCAAATCTTTAAAGCATGCAACGAAGATTGATAAGGCCTAGCATACGGAGTTCGCTTCAAAGAGTGCAACGGTTTTTTAGACCATCACGTATGTGTATGGCACAACAGTATGTTTTTGTATGTGTATGTTTTTGAAATCAAATTGATGCATCTCATGTAAATTTAGTCGTATTGAAGTGCTTGCAAGAGACCCTCAGCAGTCTTTAATAATACATTAAACCGTTAAGCAGTGTGATGTACGATTATTTTAAATATTACTTTTTCATGGGTATGATGAATATTACCTCAGATAATTTAAAACATATAAAATGTTAAATATACTTCCCCCCTTACATGGCAAATTTTATCGTGTTGCGTTTCGATCGAAATGAAATAAACATTCCCTTATGCAAACACTCGACGTTGTTTGAAGCATTGTAAACAGCAGGCAAGTAATAAAGTGCTGTGCGTTAAGTGTAGCCTGCTCTGCTGTTGATCCGTTCGGGGCAGATAAGCTTGACAGACAAACCGCCACAACCAATGTAAAGGCCACGCGAGCGACACACAGACAACGGCCTCAAGAAAGAGTAATCTTTTCGTCTGCCTTCTTTCTTTGTTTATATTTTCCATGATGGTTTAACTGCAAGTCTAGAAAGGCAAAAGAAGAAGCCACCTCACGGGCATCTCAGCACACAGTCCCAACGGATCGATGGTGCGGTTGACAGTGCGGCATTATTTTTAGCCCGCTACGCATGACGCGCTACGATCATGAGCGACCGCGCACAGCTAATGGGGGTTTTGGTGCGCGTTGATCTTAGAGTCAACAAAACTTTTGCCATGCAGTTTGCCATGCCAAGCCCAAAAGGGCAGGGGATGCCGCCGAGTGCGGGCTGAATGGAACATTCATCCCTCCCTGCTGGTCTTACTTTTGTGTCTCCTCGAGGGCACTCGTCAACACAATTAAAGCGCTTTAAAGCGTGCTCGTGCGCGCTCGGTCACTCCCGCAGCATCTGGCACTGCGGCCCCGACCGATTATCTCATCTCGTGGCAAAATCACATCATAATTATGTTTAAAATTGACATTGAACGAAGCAGCTTTAGCGGCGCAGCACGGGATGTCTCGCCGCGCGTCTCGGGTTGATGGACGGATCAGAACTACTAGGCGGACAATTTGGAAGGAGAGCGGGGGTTCGTCGCCTATTGGTCGCGTTTCGCACGGCAATTTGGGACCGTTTGCTGTGCTGTTTGTGCAAGATAGTGTGCTTGTTTTGTGTGGTTTGTCTCTACAAATAAATGAGCTTACTTTGTACAGCTTCCAGCAGGGGGGGGGGGGAGAAAAAATGTCAATAATTGGCCAGGGGGCCTTATTTTTTGTGATGCACCACGCCGGAGTTTGTTGAGTGTGTTTGGTCTGATAATTGATTCGAGCGCTTTTTTGGCGTTAAATAATGAGCTGATTTATATTCTGGAGATTTTGAAAGCATTTCAAGTGAGAACAATTGCATCTCTGAGCAACAAGATAAATGATGAATAATAAAAAGGTCAGGTTAAGGCAAATAGTCAAATTCTCATTCCAGTTAGCGCATCACAAGAACCTTTTCCCGGGAATGTTTTGATGAGAGGATTACATCTTTGCAACTAAATCAAACTAGTTTTGTCATATGCTGTAGGAAAAAATCACAAAAATTAAAACAGTCTCTCAATCTCTCTTCCACACCAACCTTTCCCAATCAACCATCCTCTCGATTACGACCGCACCAAATTCAATTAAAGGAAAGTTACGACTACAGCTCACTTTCAAGATGCGTCGAATTCGTTAAAGCAACGAACCCCCTGTCCTCGCTATCGCCTTGTGCCCCAAACCAAACACACAAGTTTGTCGCAAATAGGAGAAAACAAGCGCCGTGATGTAACCGATTCGAGCTAGGAAACACGAAAATCAGTTACTGGACACGAGCTCCTCTCCGCTCGAGGGTTGACTGCTTTGCAAACTCCCTCACAACAGCGGAGAAATATGTTCAAACAAAGCACCAACTAACGATCGCGCTAGCCGGGCGAATTGTTTTCGATTTCCGAAAGGAGCAAAACCGCGTGTGGCTAAAATCGTAGCTCACCTTTAGCGCTGGGTGGCAGCTACCTGTGATGTGTATGTATGTTTGAAAAACCCCGCCCCGTCTTCGAGCGGCAACTGTAATCCGGCACGATCGCCGCCCGCCATCCCCGTTCCAGTCATTAACTCCTTTCACTTTCACGCATTCGTGTAAACATTTTTTGCACATCGCTCCTGCCGACGAATGGGGGATCCTCCACCCCGTACCACCTTCAGCAATTCCTGTAGCTGCATTAAAATGCAATTTCTTACCACCTTTGTTTGCCAGCGGTGTGGAGATGCATGGAGACGATCCTAAATATGCTCATTTGTGGCTGGAAGTGGAAAGGAGGGAATGGAAAAATGAATTTGCAAGCGATAAATTAATTTGTAAGCCTTACCTTACGCCGTTTCTATCCGCTGCCACCAATAGACGATCGCCCACACGGGCAATGCGAAAAGCAGACCTTTCACTCCTTTCGGGCGTGCGCTGGAGGAGGTCGTTCTGATTATTATTAATATTGCAAATCGGAGCTTGTTGGCAGGCAGATAGTTGATCACGTCAAAAACCACCCCGTACCACGTACCGATTACGTACACCTCGAATCAGATCGTTATGGCCTGTACAAAAAAAGCACACTGAACGATCACTTAACATGTCGACATGGGCCTGGCCCCGGTCTCCACTGTCTCAACTGTAACGCGGCTCGGCAAATCAGCGTAAGCACGCAGCGCCCGGGTTAATCATCGGGTGCAACGTTGTCTTGAGCATTCCGGGGCGAGGTCCATGCGCCCTTAGCTCACACACACCGTGGCGGCATGGTTGAGTTTCATACGCCACCGAGCAGCACGCAATGGGAGACCGCAAGAAATCGTGCCTCACCAAGCATCATGTACGTGCCTGTGTTCCAGTTCGTGCGAGCGGAACGGGAAGGCTTTTGCCTACAATCTAACTTCGGTAACACACACTATTGAACTTTCGGGAAGGAGAGCGAACCGTTTAGGGTGGTTCTCTTGTGGACCTTACCGACGTTGCTTTGTAGTGGTCTGCAGAGCAAGTAAAAAACGGCCTTTAGATTCCATAATGCTCCGTGATCGTGTCCACGATCGGTGTTGCCTAGTATCGGGTCAATCTTTAAAGATTGCTTCAGGGTCAGAGCATTAATCCTCCGCAAAGCGTTCGGACCTGTATCGGCGGGTGTCTGTGAGCCCAGCTGGAGTTGGCCTGGAAGATCGATTTTATCAGATAAAAGAATGTGTTTAGCATCGCGATTGTTTTGATTTATTGCAGCGGATTAATGCTGCTTTGTTCATTCTTTTTGCAGATCATGATTTATGGTCAAACGCATACTCCGGCCCAGGTGCCTTGGGTAATGGTCCGAGCCCGCTTTCACGGGTGGTATTTTCAGCGCAGGCAATAAATCCGAGAGGAAATAATTTCATTCCATTTCATGCTCGGCGGCCTTCTCTGTGTGATTGAAGTTTGCAGCAGCAGAAGAATACGGGCCCAAAGTTGTACCACCTTGAGCAAAACAAGGCACACGCTTGTTAGAGTGAGGAAAGAACCTTTTCTTAAAGAGTGATGCGAGTGAAAGCGGAAAAACTTCCACCATCTCGCAGCCGCAACCTTACCTCAACGAAAGACTTCAATGCAGTTGAAGTGAGGTGAAAATATTATTACTGCTGTGTGGCTCATGCCATCGTCACCTACATTCTTCACTTCCGTAAGCGCTCACCAGACACAAATTGAATGATTGCTGTGTGTGTTTTTGTACTTCTTTTTCCTCGTTCCATCTAACAGCCACTTCCACCATACGGGACGGAATCGAACGGTTGGAAAAGACGTAACCTCCAAACCCTCTCCACCATCCTAACCCGCTTTGTGTGTTTTGTGTTTTGTACCTTTTTTTTTTTTTTTGTTACGTCAACACGCACCGAACCGAATACTCACCCATTCGCGAACGTCCTCCCACCCATCCACCCCATTTGCTTCGATTCAAACGCG
>AXCO02010275.1:0-11375 GCA_000473525.2 Anopheles melas
CCGACTGCGGACGACTTCAGACGACTCCAAACGACTCCAGATGACTCCGGACGAATCCGGACGACTTCGACTCCAAACGACTCCAAACGACTCCAGACGACTACGGGTGATTCCAAACGACTACGAACGACTCCGGATGAATCTGGACGACTCCGACTGCGCACGACTTCAGACGACTTCAAACGACTTCAAACGACTCCAGACGACTCCGGACGACTTCGACTCTGGACGACTCCAAACGACTCCGGACGACTTTGGACGACTTCAGGCGACTCCGAACGACTCCGGAGGACTCCAAACAACTTCGGACGACACCAAACGACTCTGAACGACTCTGACTCCGGACGGAACTAGTGGTTTAGATTTTGCCGGAGTCGGAATCGGACTAACAATAGCCGGAGTCGAATCGGAGTTGTGAAGGCTCTCCAAAGAGCACATCACTAGTCCTCATAGTACATCTCACCGTAACGGGTTTATATTTTCTGTACTGCAGGAAGTTCCTGAAGATGCTCGTCGCCTTCCCGAAGCCGATCGTAGCGGCCGTGCAGGGCGATGTGCTCGGTATGGGTGTCACGATACTGCCCCTGTTCGACGTAGTGATTGCCCAGCTCGGCAGCAGCTTCGTCGCACCGTACGGCCACTTTGGCTATCTGCCCGAAGCGCTCGGTGCGTTCAGCAGTGGCGTTCGATCTCTCAAAGCGAAAACGGTAAAAACAACAATCATCACAAAAATACGCTCACTCCTATGGTGCTTATCAGATTTTATTTCTTTGTGCCATGCACCTCCCCCTCTCACTGCAGACGACGGATCTGTTTCTGCAAGGCAAACGGTTAACGGCAGCAGCTGCACTGGATTACGGGCTCGTGACGGAAACGGTCCCAGCGGAGCGGTTTGAAGAGCGAGCACGCACGGTCGCCAAATCGGTCGCCTCCCAATCCATCCAGGTTAGTGTTTAGTGTGCGTGTTAAGTGGGATGGTGCATCACCACCAGTCGTAGTCGTAGATGGGGACGCAGCGGGCCAGATAGGCCGGACCTTGGTAGAACAGCTCGCTGACGTCATCGTCGTACTCGTCCAGATCGAACTTGCACTGGTGCGACACGGGACAGGTGCAGCGATGATAGATAAAGCCATAGTCACGCCGCCCATAGCCACAGAACTCGTGCGGTGCACAGCGTTTCATTGCTACGGGAAAAAAAGGGAAATAATACCCTAAATTTGCCTTCTTTTCTTTGCGGTTCCTGTCCCCCATCGAACTTACCGACGCACTTGTAATTCTGCACCACCGTAAACAGATGGTGCGCATCGTTAAAATCCTCCCCGGAGCGGTTGTGAAACGTCCAGTAGCTCTGCCGATGGTCGCACAGACAGTCGACCACGATCGACACGTTCTTCACGCCGTACGACTGGTAGAGCGTTTTGCGGCGCAGCGCAATCTCGCCGTCGCGGCACGGGCGCAGATTGCGCAGCGGTGCGCAGAACTTCATCTGCGTCCGGCTGTTCACGTTCATCACGTTGCCGTGGCGCGTATGCACCACCGGGCAGCTGGGCGTGTTGAGCGGGCACCGGCACACCTTGTCCACCGTGCTCGGCATCCAGTGCCGGTGGTGCACGATGTTGCACACCTCGTTCTCCCGGCACGTACCCATCATCGTGTCCTGGGAGAGAGGGAGAGACAGAGAGAGAGAGAGAGAGAGAGAGAGAGAGAGAGAGAGAGAGAGAGAGAGAGAGAGAGAGAGAGAGAGAGCTTATCCGGGAATTACTTTAAAATTCGACTATCCCCTTACATAATCTTCGTAATTGTAGCGATAGGTGCAGGCACCCGGCTTCGTTGCCAGCAGTAGGGCGACAAGCGCGGGCAGCACAACGCACGCAATCAAATCGTTTGCCATGCAACCACGTGCACCAATCATTTTCCCGACCGGTCACAATTCCTCACACACACAGACAGCCAGACAGACACACACACACACACACACACACACACTATGATTGCACTGCGGCGAGCCGTGACCGTGCGTCCCAGCCCTATTAACCGACTGACGATCGGGGCCAAGAAACTGGTTCGGTCTGCCAAATCGGTACGCCGCCAGGCCCAAGCGGCCAAACGTCGTGCATCCGCGTGCAGGCGCAGACCTCGACAGCCAGAGGAAAACCGTAAAAATAAGCAAAATCAACCAATGGGCCGCCAATTTGCAAACCATCGCCATCACCTCCCCTGACTCGCTCGCTCTCTTTCCCGCTCAGAAGTGATGCCGGGGCGGTGCTGTGTCCAGCCTTGGCAGGGAAGAAAAGTGCCACTTGTTCACGAACCACCTGTGTGTGTGTGTGTGCCAGGGATGCAGAAGAGAGACAGAGACAGCAACCCGCGTCGATCGATGCGCGTCTGATCGGATGAAAAATGAGCGCGCTATAGTGGGTAGTGGGCACAGGGAGTAGAGGACGGCTTGTTGTACTAACGCAAACACACGCCACACACACACACGCCGGATACACGTCGTATTCTGGCGCTGAGACGCGCTCAGGGGGGGGGGGGGAAATAAATCTTCCACAACCAAAGCAAACGAGAAATCCGTTTGCCTCTAATGTGTGAGAAGCAGCAGAAGAAAAATGGTTTACGAAACCATACGCTCCTGGTGTGGACGGTGCCGCTGGCCGCGTACTCTGTGCTGTTGTCAATGATCCATTTCAAACGATACATCCTTCATCCGCACGGCAAGGAACGGACGGTGAGCGGTTGAAAGGAACGTGCAAAGTAGGAAAATCCGGTGACGAAAAGAACGGCCTGCTATGATGGGTCGCGGTGCCGGAAAATTGATAGGTACAAGCATATACGTCGGTATGAGGGTGTAGAAGCGCGCACGAGCATCCATTTAGACAGTCGGGAGACATAAATAAACAAACGTTTTGTGGCCCATCATCATCTCCCATCAAGAGCATTTCCCTCCTCTCTAGGGATGGGTGGGAAAATGCGCGCGGATCGTGTTTCATATGCGTGGATGGATGGATACATCGACTTTTTGATCCGTCTTTGAACCAATGCAACTGTTGCCGGTTGCTTGGGGAAGACGGTGTTACGATTTCCCCCTCGATGATTATGACCGATGAGGGATAGGGGAAGGATGGATGGTTTGATTTTCATCCTTGGAGTGCGGGTAGGGTGATTGAACCGAACACAAGTTGATACGGGTGAGTGACAGATACTGCTGGAACCAACCAGCGCGAAGGTTATTGAAACAATGTGCCAATGCTTCGGAATGGTTTCCGTCGGCTGCTTCTAAATGCGTTATTTTTAGCATAAATTATGCTCCATCTCTATATTTATGATTGGACACATATTACCCACACACAGACGCACACACTCAAGAGCGGATGCATGTTGCGTCGTTAATTTTAGATACAGATATGAACGCATCGACGGCAAAATGACTAAACATTCATAATATTTATCTAATCACCGTAATTTTACTAAAACTAAAATTGTTACAATTTACACTAACGACCGCTTCCATCTTCTCCCCCAGGCAATGCTATCCATCAAGCAGCATCTCCGGCGAGAGCTAGTGACCAAGATGGAGTCGGCCCTGTTGTTCGAGCAGAAGAAGCACGCCCAGCAGTGGGCCACGCCAGAGTGTCAGGCCAAGTTTAAGCTGTTCGTCAGCAAGGGTGGAGAGCTTTAAACTGTTGGGCCGCCGCCTGCTGCGTTTTAAGGTTGTAGATTTAGACATTTGAGCAAAGCGACAGAAGCTCCCGCTCTCGCGTACACCAATTGTAGCTGTACAGTAAGTTTGTTGCAATATCCGCGATGCGACAAAAATGGTCGCTTCCGGCGTTTCATTTAGATTTAGTCTACCAATGCCCACCCCCATCCCTCCTTCTCCCTTTTACCCACGTTGTTAACGATGTGTTGTTTTCCTCCCATTATCAAGCGGAAGCTTTTTTTTTATTAACCTATACTAAATACTTTATTCAGTTTTCAACACATTTCAACGCTTCCCGTGTGCCTTTCCGTCTTAATACGCTTCTCGTTTTTTTTGTGTTTTATTTTGTTAGTTTTTATACAATCAATGCTGCTTCCTAATTGGATTCGCTGGAATCCCTTTATACATTTCAACTCCGTGCACGGGGCGTTACAATTTTTGTATCTTTATTATACGTTATCTTTGTTTTTGAAGGTTAATAATCAGTAGGGAGGTTTTACAGGCGAGCAAAGGGAAAGTGCGTGCAAATTAGTGGTGGTATTGGAGGCAGGGTAAAAAGAAAAGTTGTATCCGTACGGTCAGTTTACAAAGGAAACTTGGAAAGGAGAGCAAAATATTATTTTAAATATTTTTTGTAATTGTATTTCTTTTTTTTTATTTGATTATAGCGACAAGAATTCGTTATTTCTCTTTAAAGAAAAAGAAACATATTAAATATAACGAGAGAGAAAAAAAAACACACATTTAGTATCCAGAGGGAGAAAAAAGGAAGCAATGTTTATTGGAGAAAATAATTAAAAATCATTTAGTAGATAATAATTGAGCTTAGTTTTAGAAACAAACAGATATAAAAAAAAACCCCAGAACCAAGAGGAAATATATTTTGAACTGAATTCATCTTTCATCTTAACGTTGACGCGAGTGGGTGTATGTGTCTCGACTATTTGTGTATCTCCAACGTTTGCCATGTTTTTGGTCAATGTCCCTCCTGATCTTCACTGGATAAAAATTAGACCACCTGCCAGCAATGCACCTTTAACGAAGGTGACCATTACGCATCAGGGCGGGAGTTTTGCTGAAGTTCTTTCAATTGCATGAAACAGCTAATTGGTTTATCGTTACCGTCAACTGTTTCTTCCCAGACTCAGAGTATCGTCATCCTCATCAGAATTAACCGTCAATCACCGATCAGATGTGGATTGGTGGTGGGAGCCGGGAATCGGACCTACCCGTTTCCGATTCCGTGTTTAGAATCAATTCCGGAGTCGACTCCGAATCCATAATCGATTCCGGTATCGAAATCGGCTTCGGAATCAGAATTGGCTCCGGAATCGATGTTGACCTGGGAATCACAATTTACTCCGGAAGCGGAATAAGAATTACCTCCAGAATTGGAATTCGCTGCGGAATGAGAATCAGTTTTGAATTGAAATAAGAAGTTTCAAAAGCGCAATCAATCCAGGAATCTCCATGAGAATGGATCGTTTACAAGTAAAGATAGATTATTTGCGGCTATCAATACGTAGCATTTTTGGACCCAAACGCATATTCTAATGGAGATGCCGGATCTGACACCAATTTCCAAGCCGATACTGATTTTGGAGACAGTTCCGATTCAGAAATCGATTCTGATTCTAGAGCCAATCCCGGAGCAGCATGATTCCGGACAACTCCAACCCCAAACGACTCCGGGTGACTCCGAACGATTTCGAAAGACTCCGACTCCGGGTGGAACTAGTGGTTCGGATTTTACCGGAGTAGGAATCGGACTAACAATACTTGGAGTCAGATCGGAGTCGTGGGTGCGCTCCAAAGAGCACATCATTATTGTATATCTCTGCAACTATTCTACTGTTTACTGCCCCGGCGAACGCTCTTCGTATTCTCCGATCAACGGTCATTTTAAATCAAGCATCAAACTCAACCCTGATGAAAACTGAGCTACTGCGCGCTCGTGGGAGATCAGTGTTTGAAACATGGAAAATTAACCGTTTTTTAACAGCATTTCCTTGAATTCTTTAAATGCATTACGCATCTCAACTTTTGTGCTTTTTTCCTTTTTAAAAAAAATAAGTATTTTAAAAAACGTTCCCAACCGGTTATGATACCCGGAGAGGGGCGCATCTCGTTGTCAGCTGTTGACGTTCTGTTGTTGACATTCGAGAAAGCTCACCCTGTCTGCGCTCCATTTGTATTCCACAAGTTCGCACAAAAAGCATCAGCACAGCACCGGCATCCGGCAAAATGTCGCTAAATCTTGGTGATCCTTTCCCCAACTTTACCGCCGACACCACCATCGGGCCGATCGATTTCCACCAGTGGATCGGCAACGGCTGGGCCATTCTGTTTTCGCACCCCGCCGACTATACGCCCGTCTGCACGACGGAACTGGCGGCGGTGGCCAAGCTGGTGCCCGAGTTCACCAAGCGCAACGTGAAACCGATTGCCCTGTCGTGCGATACGGTCGAGTCGCACCGTGGCTGGATCGAGGACATCAAAGCGTACGGCCAGCTGGCCGCGGCCGACCCATTTCCCTTCCCGATCATTGACGATTCGAAGCGCGAGCTGGCGGTCAAGCTGAACATGCTGGACCGGGACGAGATAGGATCGGCTGGTCTTCCCCTAACCTGCCGCGCTGTGTTTGTGATTGATGCGGGCAAAAAGCTGCGCCTTTCCATCCTCTACCCAGCGACGACCGGGCGCAACTTTGCGGAAATTCTGCGCACCATCGACTCGATGCAGCTGACGGACAAACGCCGGGTGGCAACGCCGGCCGATTGGATGCCGGGCGATAGCTGCATGGTACAGCCGACGGTTCCGGCTGATCAGCTGGCCACACTGTTTCCTGCCGGCGTGGACAGTGTCACGCTACCGTCGGGCAAGCAGTATCTACGCAAAACCGAGTGCCCGAACTGACGCCATGTGGGGTGTAATATGCGAGGAATTTAACGTAAAAGATACTTAAAATTGTAACCATTGGTACGTATCGGCGCCAGTAGATTAAATTCGGGTCACGTGGTAGTGAGTTGAACAAATTTGCATTTTTGTACATTGGATCTACAACAAATAGTTGGATAGGCGGGGGAAAAATATATATTTTTTTTTACTTCTCGGCGCTTAAAGCGTCCGTTGACTAAAAACGAATTCTTATTGGAATAGCTTAAAGAAAGAAGACAGTCGTCATTTCACTTCCACCACAAACACGTACTGATCCAGGATGATTTCGGACAGGTACTGCTCCAGATAGCTTCGCGGAATGTCGGCCACGCGGGTAAAGATTTCCAAAAACCGTAGCGCGGCCAGTGCTTCCGCTCCGACGGCATTTTTCGCCCTGCAAAACCATGAAGAAAAAAAACGTTTTATGTAAATGTAGTTCTAAAGCTCTCTCCCCTCTCCATTACTTACTCCAAATTTCCCTGCACGAACGAAAGCACGTACTGGCACAGGTACTGCAGGAACATGTCCGTCTCGGACGCATCAAACTGCCGCAGCACCGTGAGCACCCCGATCGTAAGCGGATGGCCATCGATCGATTCGTTCCTCTTCTTCGCCACCAAACTGTCCACATTCTCCATGTACTGTAGCTTGGGCAGGGTTGTGACGAGCAGCAGGAACAGCAACAGTGGCAGGAAGCGTGGCGCAACGTCCTGCTTCACGTACACCTTCCGGTACGGATCGTACAGTCCCGCGTACAGCAGATAGGTGTTGAGTTGCGCCACTAGCTCAGCCGTTGGTATTGGGGCGCTCTCATCCAGCTGGTGGCGCTGAAACTCAAGCAGTATGGCACTGGAAAATGAAAGGAAGAAGAATTCGTTATACCAATTGGGTGACACAGGTGCGATAAGTGGTATCGTACTCGTTCAGCGTGCGCAGGGAAGCTTCCAGCTTGGTGGCCCTTATCTTGCAGCTACAGTTCAGCTCGAGCGCTATCTGGCCCCGCAGCGTTTGCTTCTGGCCCACCTTCAGCAGCGAATCGCCGACGTTGCTGGTGCTGAAAAAGCGGGCCACGCTCGAGATGAAGCCGCCATAGCTTTTGGCCGGATTCTCTACTATGTCGGCCCGTTCGAGGTCTGTCTTGATGCTGGTCAACACATCGCTCCAGTTGCCTTCGTGCTGGACCTTCCGCTGGATGGTGGCGAGCAGGGTTTGCAGCTCCGCCTTCAGCATCGCCCCGTACACGCGATCGAGCCCGATCAGTCCGGCCGGGCCGAAGGTGTCGTTAATTTTGCTCGCAAACTTGTTCGTCAGCAGCAGCTTGTGGGTTTTGTAGTCGTACCAGCTCGAGCAGATGTCGATGTAGATTGTGGTCCTAGAAGAAAGCGGTGGAAAAGGGAATTAGAAGCAAGCGTCAACACGACCTTCATTGCAGACTCACTTTGGATCGGTAATGCGCAGTATCTCCCGCGCCAATCGTCCCATAAAGTTGACCGATGTCATGTCGACTGGTTGATAGACGGGAATCGGCACTAAACCACCACCATCACCCTCCGCCGCTGCTGGCTCACCATCCACCATCCCTTGCGCCGGCTTTCCCTTCAGGAACGGTTGACATTCCTTCTCCACGTTGAAGCGGATGATGCGCGCCATCTCCTCGTTCCAGATGCGCATGCAGTGGATGTTCAGATAGTCCTGCACGTACTCGAACGAACGCCGGTACCCGTGAATGATCCGGTGCAGCGAGTCCAGCCTTGCGTACAGTTCCGACTCCTTGCCCTTCTGGCCGAACACTAGCTGCGCGTGGAACGCTTCCGCCACATTCTGCACCAGCTTGCGCCGGATGCCATCCTCGAGCAGCTTGCGCGAGTCCAGCTCGACGACGCCGACGAGCGTGGTCTGCATCGCCAGTATGCCCTCGGTGAACGTGGACAGTGTGTAGGTAAGCTTCGCGATCTGGAACCGCTCCTCGAACTGGGCGTACTCCTTCATGCGCTCCTTCTCCAGCCGGGCCGGCAGTTCGCGCAGCACGTTCGTCTGCAGATCGACGATCTGTGCCAGCAGGGCAAACATCGTCTCCGGGATGATCTGCACCACCTTGCGGACAAAGTTCGCCAGCTCGTTGCTGTAGTAGCGCGAAACGTCGATCAGATGTTCCGATTCCGCCTGGTTGAGACGCAGCAGTGGGATTTCGAGCGCCGAGGCAAGCTTCAGGAAGGTCGACCGAAGCTTTATCACCAGCCGGGGCTGGTGGCGTATGTTTTCCTGCATCATCGCGGTGTAGCCGTCGATCAGCCGCCAGGCGTAGCTAAAGTCCCCTATCAGCTGCAGATTGATCAGATCGTTCTCCTTGATGCTGATCGTGTGGAACATTTCGTGCAGGTATTGGCGCGTTTCGACGATGTGCTGCTTTACCTGCATGTTTCGGCTGAGGCCGTGAAAGTCCTGCACCTCCTCCAGCGCCTGCAGCAGCTGTATGATGGTGCGGCCCGTCTGGCTGAGCTGCCGCTCCTCCCGGCTCAGCCCATCGATCTCCTTGCGGATGTTGGCGAAACAGCGGCTCAAGCTGTCGTTCGGGCGCGTCTTCACGAACGGGCGGGCGCCGGAAAAAGCATCCGCCAGGTCCTGCATGCGGTCGGTCGCTTCACGCCGATAGTCCGCCCAACGGTCGTCCCGCTCCGCGAGCAGACGCTTCAGCATTTCGCGCACCTTCAGCTCGAGCTGGCTGGTGTTGAGCAGCAGCTCGAAAAATACCACGCCGCGGAAGTCGAGCTCCTGCTCGATCAGCTCCCGCACCTGGCGGCACCGCTTGGAGGCGGCGGCCGGTGCCGCACTGTCCAGTGTGTTGGTGCTACTCGTGTGCAGCATCACCCAGCGCACGGTAATGTTGCAGTCGCGCACCAGCCCCATCACCTTCGGCATGTGGTCGAGCAGGTTCTGCTCGGTCAGGTTGCCCTCGCGCAGTATACTGCGGGTGCGGTTGAGCAGCGTGTCCATCGACTGACGGTGCCGGTGGCACACCTCCTTCAGGTTGCCGTTGTCGAGCGTGTTGGTGAGGGCCGTTTTGGCCGCTTTAAACGGTTCCCAGGCACCTGGGGGGATAGGGAATTCAAATGACAACAATCCTTTTCCAACAATCCTAAGCGGAGAGCCAAAGGGAACGACCGCAATGTGTGTGTGTGTGTGTTTGCATACTTATCAGATTCGCCGTAATGCCCATGTAGAGGGAAACGATCCAATTGTTGGAGAAAAACTTGTCCACAATTTCGCGCATCCGGGCCGGCTGGTGGTGGAGCGTTTTGGGGGAAAAGAACAGACACACGTACAGCATACCGGCCTGGTTGGCGAGTGCTGTGGAGTGTTGCTCCGGCAACGGGTACACCGCTATCTGGTTGTACACATCGTCCGATCGCAGTCGCCCAATCACCAGCTCGATGTACAGTGCGCTGATCGGGACGCGGGCGAAAAAGTCCTCCGGGTAGCTGGTCGCCGCCGCGGCCGTTTTGCGTCCCGCGCCGCTTCCCGTCGGCCCATCGTTGAAGCCGGTAGAGCGGAGCAGTTTGCACACCTCGTCGATGCTGCTGTCGCTGTGCGTTTTCAGCGCGCTGTACCGATTGTACGCCACCAGGATGCGTTCGCGCACGATGCCGGGAATGTGTAGGTCGACCACGAGCAGCATCATGCCGTACAGGTACAGCGCTTCACACTGCAATGGGTGGGCAATTAGATAAGAGCCCCATGCCACCAAAAGCCCCCTGCCTTCCCCTCATACCATACCATTAGCTGCTTTCCTTCCGCGTCCTGAAACACCTTCTCCATCGACTGCTGGATGAACAGGCCCGCGTTCAGCTCCTCGATGAAGGTGTTCAGGTCCTTCACGTACTTGTGGATGCTTTCGAACACGATGTAGAATCGGTTCAGCGTGACGATGTAGTTTTCCCGCAGCTCCTCGTCGAGCAGCCGGAGCCGTTCGTCCGCCTCGATCTTTGCCTCCTGCGCGTCGGCAATTTGAAAGTAGCCAAAGTCCTTCACTATCTCGCCATACTTTTGCTGCTCTTCCTTCGTTTTCAGGCTGCAATAGAGGGGGATAGATTGGCTTTTAGTGGGAACTACAATTCATTTAAACCCTTCAACTTACTAGAACAGTTCCGGCACGTAATCTTTCAACCGCAGCAGCTCGCAGATGATGGTGTTGCCTTCCGCGACGATCTGCAGGATCGTCTGGCCGCACACATTGTTTTCGGCAAGGAATTCGGTCGCCATCGTCGTGCCCGGTGAAGGGTGGACGAGAAGTGGTCCGTTCTATATTGCTGGTGTTGTTGACCACGGCTGATTCATAATTTGATAAACACAAACACGAAAAGAAAGAACAGCACGGACGAATGGAGGGAAGTAAAAGAAGGCAATCATGCACGCACACACACTCGCGCACGAAAATTGAGCTAATTGTTTTGGGTTGCGCAGGGTTGAGCTGAAACGTTTCCAGTGTACATGCTGGTAGAACAGTGTGTATGCCAAAATGAGCAAGGTTAAAAATCCTGATTTTTGCTATTAACCCTGTCACTGGCAACCAAAAGAAAAAAATCCATCATATTCCAGGCAACCGGGCTACCAGGGTAGCCAGCGACTTCGGCGGCTTATAACTTTTCAATGCGTAATCCAATTTCGATGCAATACTGTGATGAAAATTGAATAAACTAATGCATTTTCTATGACTTCACCTATATTGGTTCAACTCAC
>AXCO02010276.1:0-11379 GCA_000473525.2 Anopheles melas
TTTTTTATTTATTTGTTTATTAATTTATTTATTGATTTATTTAATTATTCATTTATTTATTTATTTATTTATTTATTTATTTATTTATTTATTTATTTATTCATTTATTTATTTATTTATTTATTTATTTTTTTATTTATTTATTTATTGATTTTATGTTATATTATTTTGTTTATGATATTCTTTTATGTAAATATGCAATGTATGCAGTATTTAATGTATGCAGCTAGGTCTAAAGTTTGTCCAAATTTCCAAATCCAAATTAATGAAAAGCAGATGTATGCCATTTTGACAAGTGAACCGGCTGAGAGCATGACAGATGTGTCCGGAATCGCACCGTCCTTTTTTTTGAATGAATTTCAACGAATCATTTATGCTACAACAACCACTGGAGTGATTGATCCACCGTAAGTAAAGCAATACCTTTACATTGTTTGTCTGTCTAAATCTTTTCCGAGTACAAAACACTTCAAGCTGCTATTTTCCAAAACTTCCACCACTTCATTCTTCCTGCCGACAATGACGAGCCCTCCAATCAATCACCGTTCCTGTAACCCTTTTATGGAATGTTTTTACCTAAATACCACTCCGGGATGCGTTCATTTTATTACACTTTTTAATCAAATTCGATTCCCGGGGCATCAAATATCTCGCCAAAATCCCAGAAAGGTGAGCAAATGGATAGCGACCGGAAATCGGTCGTGAAACTGATTTCCAAATCTAAAAATTATCCAGCATCCACCCCACACGATGAAACGATGGGAAAGCCTTCAAATTTTCCTGCCTAAAACGGGTCGGGTGAACCATATTACAATATGGACAGTTTTTCCTTCTACACGCCGCGGTTTTAACCAGTCGAAAAAAAAATGTGAGCGACCTGCCGGGAAAGGATCCTTAACCTTGAACATACCCAACCGTATAAAGGCCGGGAAGCACCGGTAAACACAGAGAGGGGTTTGCAAAAATTATCATATAAATTGTTGTACCGCTGGTACGTACGTCCGTACTCGCTGTTTTATGTGTGGTTGTGTTTTGTTTTTCGGGTAGGGCATGTACCACTTGATGGTCCTGTCAAAAAAGCATCCTTCGTATCCATTTTTATTCAACCTATACTTTGGTGGGTTTTTTCTTCGTCCCCTTCTATGCAATAATGCCATTCGAGGCCCGCTTCTATCCCAGCGGGTTGAAGACACTTCTCCAGGCGGCCCTGGTTACAGCGATTTCGTGGAATATAAATCCAGTACCGCGGCAAAAATCAAAGTAAAAGAAAGTGCTTGATGAAATTATGAACTCCCACAACTATTTGATCGTTGCCATGAAGCGTTCTCCTCAGTGCGGCAAAGTATCAGCCCCAACGACAGGCACTTGGGTTGAGCAATCGCGAACTTGACATTTATATGACGCTCTCGTAAGGTGCAGCAGCCGGCTTGATGATGCTGTACACCGGGTGAAACAGTGAAACTTTATCTCTTTGCAGGGGTGGAAAAGCAGTTTTATGAAACCTTATCGATTCCAGGAGGCATCGTAACAGTGCCACGTGGCGGTACTTCCTCACGATTCCAATATGCACATTCAAAGTGAAGCGAAACGCTACTCCATTGTACCATTATTGAAAACTGAACTTGCATGTGAAGTATTTGATCTTGGCTGGATATAGTCGCCTCTTGCGCTGGCCCTGTTTCTTCGTGGATGAAATTGGGTAAACGGTGTGAAATGCTAGGATGGTGTAAAAAATAAGAAGAAACAAAACTCCAACAACTAACACGAACAATCGAGCATCATCCGGCACGATGTAAGTAGATTGCTGTTCGGGCAAAAGTTGAACCCATTTGCATTGATATGATCGGTAAAATGCACTCCCTCCGTGTGCATGCGTTTTGCGGATTGCATAGCACAAGGCGCACCAAAAAGAAAGCTCCGTAAAGTTGCCTTGTAACACAGGCACTGGATTCGAGAGCATTACCACACTAAGGATGGTTGTAATTTGGCTTCTGGAAATAAATTCATCCTCGTAACGTAGCTTTACATGCTGCAAACGGATGCGGATCGCGAATGAAATTACAAGGCGTCGGCGATGCTGGGGGGAGAAAAAATAATGGCTTGTGCAGCGCAAGATCATGTTACGGGAAGAGCTACATGATGCTTAGAATAAAACATCTGTCTTGGGGTGCGATGTTTTAGACTGATAAACTTGTAAAAGACTGCAGATTTTAGATAGAAAACTTAATAAACAGTATCGTAGTATCAATTTCCTTTACATGATAAAATATATATTTTTTTAAATAATTTAATTAAATATCCAATAATTCCAAAATATGTAAACTGCATAAAAAAGATTACTTATGCCATTCATTTCGTAGCGTTTGAAAGGGATTTTTTTCATTTAAAACTACGATTGCAAAGTTTAAAATATATTCCATCGCCAATAACTTCTTTTTTCATCTTTATCATGTATAAAAAGGTTCCGTAGTTATACTAAATCGTAATGTTGTGCTGGTCAACCAATTTCGACCAAAACAGACATTAATCCGAAAGAGCTAAGTCTGGGCTTTACAATTGATGGGATGGAAATTTTTATTTATGTGATTCTTAGTACTTTTTTACAGTTCGTCATCCTTTCAGTTAGTGCAGAGCTATCCAATCTTATCCATTCCCGGGCCTCATTTCTCTGAACATCGTTTTTTAGGGTCATTTTGACTTAAGCTTTAGCTTAAGGATAAATGTTTAAATTTCGTTTTGATAAGAACATGTAAATTGAATATTTTTATAAAATAAAACATAAACTGTTTATTTTAAACATTTAAAAATCCTTGACACGACGCGTCGTGCCTGTGAGGGTCATAATTTGACTACGATCGGCTTTCGGAGGAACGTATCCTCTTTAATGTCAATAATGAAACAGAGATCTTTGCTAAATCACATTATTTGTAGTAAAATTTGCCATGTTTGGAGCTTTCAAAAACAATGTTGTATTCTATGCACTATAAAACATCATAGAAAGCTCAAAGATGAGTCTTCAAAATTTGAGACTTGGAGACTGATAAAACAAACCTGTAATATAGCTATAGAATGTTAAGGTATAATTTTCAGTATTCATTTCAACATTTTTTCTAACAAAAATATTTTTGCTATTGCTGTTTCGCTATTTATTTGCTAGCATTTTTCGTTATTTTTTTTTAATTAAATGGGTTCATACGGTGCATTATGTTTTAAAAAAAGTGTATGAGTTTATCACAATATTCTATTTTTGGGCGCATTGAGTTGTCGCGAATGAAGTAATACCATTAATAAAATCATTGCTTTTTGAGGAGGATAAGAAAACAACAACAAGAAATTGGAAGTAGTTTTTCCCATCAAATGAAACCAACCGTTCCTGATCCTAGCACTGTACAGTTTTTTCCCCCATAAAAGGATACAAACCGTTGTTTCAGCGTATGACTTATGCTAGCACAGCTCTGCCCCAAAATAGTACCCCTGCCAACACACGGAAGGTGATTTATAGAACGATTTCTTTCTTATTTCTTATTCTTATTATTTCTTCGTTCCACCACGCGCGCTTTTCACCTAGCAAACGCGGAAAATCCTCCCAACCAGTGCGTGGATGCGGTTTTGCGGGTACCAGCGCTACGCTGTTGTTCGTCTATGTCACCCTGAATAATGGTCTCATCGATCAAGCAACGCTACCGCCGATAGCCGATGGGGATCTCGGTCGGAAGGATGTGCACGGGTAACCGATTAAGCGAGACACGGCGGTGGGCCAGCATGCTCGGGTAAGCCGTTTTGCTACGCACTAGCGCGATCTGGTCCGCTGGTAATAAATGATGAGTTCATTGGGGCGAAAAATTAAGATCGCCTTCGCTAGTGCACGGTGCGGTTAGCATTCGTGTTGGTCGTGTTGGCCTGAGGATGGTTCGGTGTCTAGACGTTCGTTTAACCTTTTCGGATTCGGATTAGCGCAGTGTTGATGTTTGCCCTTGCGGTTAACAAGGTTGGGGCACAATGCCCGGGATTGTGAAGACAGAGATGTTTCGTACGATTACATCATAATCCTTGTCAGTTTTAATCGTGGTTTTAAATTTTACTGATTGTTGAAAATTCAATTTGTTTTTATAGTGCAATCGCCGAGAGGAAAGCATTATTTATTTCAATTCAATCGCTCTCGATCGTAAACACTGTGGAGCACTGTTTTAGAACAGTTTTAGTACTGTTTTAGAGCTTTAGTAGAATAGAAATAACATAAATTGCATACTTTTAGGCGTTGCCAATAAATAACTTACCTTAATGAAATATGTCTCTTTCCTCGCTAATTGCCCATAAAACTCCAACAACACAATGCCCAAAATCCAAACCTTTTAGAAAAAGCCCATTTAAGCTGAAACAACAAGCACCTAATTGGCACGCTAGTTGCGAAGTTTATTGTATCCTTTCCTACCATTGCAAAAAAGTTGCGATGAGTCAAGCGCGAAAATTGAGTACCAAACTTCAACACAACACGCAACACAGTACTCCGGGTTGCGCTTCAATACGCGCGTATCGTTCAGATGAAGTTACCTTGCGGTATAATTTATCAAATTTGGCGTCGCCCTTTCGCCTCAAAACCATAGACCACCCCTTCCTTGTGGTATTGATGAATAGCGAGGGAATCTTTTTCATTTATTCCGTTTATTCTGTTCCCCGTTGTTCCGTCGTGGGTGGCAAAAAATCTTGCTGAAAGAAAATCTCCGCTTTCGGTAAAGATATTTTTGCACCGCGTCAAACCGATTCCAACGCGGGAAGGAAGTTTGATCAAAGTTGGAAGATGTTGTTTTCTCCCGGTCCCGGCCAATTCAGCTATTTTAGCGTTTATTTTCCTTTCGCGCGTAAACGGGCGATGGAAGGAAGAGCAAAAGCTAACAAAAAGCAGACACTTGCGGAAAGTAGGTACGAAAAGTGTTTGGTGCACCCTCCTCGAGCAAAGCAAGCGAAGAGATCCGACCCAAAAGCTAACAATTCGTGGCAGAGTGTTTTGGTTCTCAAAGCTAAAAATAATCAAACTTCTGCTCGATTTAGCTTGAGTGAGGCGGATGAATCGGTGGCGCTTGATTGTGTCTCTGGAATTCCCGGTTAATGTAGCACGTACTGCGTGTGAGTGGTTCAGTTAACCGCCATGGCTGCGGTGTCTCGGGCCTTGAACCGTCGCCACAGAAGATGAGGTGAATGAAGTTGTGAGTGTCACCTTTGTCGGTGTTTAATTTTGTCAAACTGTTTTCCTCCCGGCTGGTGTTGAGTAAGTGTGACAGTTTTGAAAGTTATGTGACGTGTGCGACGTCTAAAGCAGGGGAATTTTCTCTTCGTATAATCATTTGGTTGAGTTTTTACTTCCGTATGCATGATTGATATGTTCTTAAACAGGTAGCCTGAAGTTAAATGTATGATTCTATCACAATAGGACAAAGAAAGGAAAGAAAAAATATTCTATGAATACACTTTTGGAGTCCATTTAGGAAAAGAACGAGAGAAACTCCTACTGTTCCTTTTTTCACTTCACGACGTTAACCGGTTGTAGAAGCGTAAACGTTCTAGTGCGCTTTAGCTTGAACACCGCCTAACAGTATGCAAACCGCATTACATACAGAGGAAAAGCGCACAGTGTATAACTCATATCGCACAGTCAATCTAATCCTCGGTGCGCTATTCCCCAACAGCTGACAAATGAAATTAATTTGCCTCGTGTCGATCATCATCATCATCATCATTCTGCAGCTATGGCGTAATTTGAGACTATGCATCATTAAACATGGTAATAGGCTAGCAAAACGTTTGGCTGATAGTTAGGATGCAAACAGACAGCAACAGCAAGGGAATACTCGTTGAGCTGTGGTGGGCTGGTTGAAGGTTTAATTAAAATTTAACAACAAAACTCGAATGCCAAGCTACCTTTCCCTGTTTCTAAATGTCCCTTGGCTAAACATATGTTTTAATTAATTAGTTTAACTAACTGCGAGTAGCGTTCCCTTACAACGATCGGCTTTGTTCGGTTCCAAGTTTATCAATATGTTAATTAGAGATAATCTTTACAGGTTATTACACTTTCATGACAAATCGTAGTCAACTGAACCGGAGTGGTTTTGGTGAGTGGTTTACTAATGCAAAAGGATGGCATTTCTGCAATCAAATCAAGCGTATCCACATCAAACGAACTGCCCACAACATGTTTTGGAATAGTTTTTGATAGCAAACCTGCCTTTCATGTTTGATTCCGAAGACGGAGAAATGGATTCGAGCTATCAAATCTCGCACTGGAACCCTTTCTTCCTTTCTTCTACCCTTTAAAGCAACATTCAACACACGTGCCAAAGGTCGGGCATTATTATTCGAGGTCGGCATGCTGTGGCTTCCGGTTGGAATGCCGGCTACTGAATAATAATCTCGATCCATCCTGCCTCAGTTCCATAGACACTTGACACGAAATCGATCGGCGAGTCGGGTCGGTTTGTTGACCCAAAATTCTACTTTCAACCAGAAGAGAGCTTACGTTTTGATTGGAGGTCCGTTCTTGAATGTTTGCTTTCCATAGGGAAGCCTTTCCTTTCCATCTGGAGCTTGATATCCTCTTGTGATCTTTTCAAAACATCTACGATGTCAGCGAGATTACAGACAAAGAAAGTGCACTGTTCTTGGTTTTGTCGGTGACGCCGTTTCCTGTCAGCACAGTGACAGGCGCAGGGACACTGAAAGGCGGCTTCTTAAATACATCAAACTAACATTATGGGGCTGGAAAGGATAGAGACAGAACGAAAAAAAACCCAACCCCGTTCTGAATCTGAGTCCAAAAGCATAAAACACAAGACAGGGCTGGCACAGGAAGTGTTCCAACGGAATGGCACCGTATACTGACATCTGAGCACGTGCTCGTAGCGAAAGCATGGTGGATGTAAGAAAGTCCCAAAGAACTAAGGATAAAGCGAAGGATTGTATAACAGCATGGAAACGAAGGAGAAAAAAAGGAGAGAGCGAGCGAAGGGTAAAAACTCAGCCCACGCACCGAGTTGCATCGTGTTACGGAATCGGTTCCTGGAATACCTCCAAGTGAAGTAAGGATCCGTCCGCTTCTCTTGCCTCTTGTTTCCTTCCTTCCAAACCCAAGCGCACAAGTTGAAAAAAACAACAGAGTCTGGCACTTAATCGACAATTATGGAAACTATGAAGCCGGCCAGGGGCACTAAAGCGAGGGAAACGCAAACAACCTAGGCATGGCAGTGGTCCGGATGCTTAATCTGCATATTTGTGCTGTTGCATTCAACTTTTCGAATTGGTGGTGTAAAAACTAGGACCAAAGGGCTGTGTAGTTGAAACCGGGAGGGCTGGATCCGAGTTGTGAGCAACAAGAAAACACTTTTACAAAAACACGACATGCTGCACGGCGCTGGGCTGGGCAGGTGGGGCAGCAGGCTAAAAAAATGTTAAGCACTGTCTGTAACGAAGAACAAGTGAACTCTGGAAGGTGTTTCAGAAGGGCAAAAACATGCCTCACAATGAAGCTAGCTAGTGAGCTCATCCTTCACGCTGAACAACAAATCACTGCAGCGACGTGAAGCGTCGGTACAAAAAGAAAAACAGCCTGACTATTGCAAACGGAGGGTTTGTTTTGTCTAGAAAGTAGTTATTTAGTGCACAAAAACACTACCGAGGGAATGGTTTTGCATACGCTCTTTTGGAAGCGCTTTGTCGGATATGTTTCTAGTTGTTCAGGTCCTTGTTCAGGGAGTTTGCCGACAGTTTTTGTCCCACTCGCGTGTTGGCATCGATTTGCTGCTTAATCGTTCGTAGTGTTCATCCGACACCAAGGATAATAAAGTTGTCTTCCTTTTTTTACATAAAAAGATCGGATGTCTGCCAGTGCATCTAATCAATGGGTTTTTTTTTCGAATTGCATTTAAAGGCTTCAATCGCTTGAATCGTTTGAGAAAGGAAACATTATCCAACGAGGAAAGCGTGTATTTAAGGTCTCGTTCGAGTCACACGGGACAATGTGATAGAAAATGCTCTCAAAAATGATTCAATGTCAGAGGCGTGAATGGAGGAAGCAATGTTCTACATTACATAAAATCCATACAGAATTGATGATTTAAGTCAATTTACTGCTCTATTCAGGCATGACTTGGCGAAGTCTTCAACCATTTCATATTATTGAAATGAATTCAACGACTTGTCCACTCAGCTATACATCTCTTATTGATCTGGTGAGCTATCGGAGTAATATCCGTATTAATTGATAGTTGAAAATAACTTAGGAAATGTTCAAACAACATTTGGATGCATGGCGAGAATGATATTAGGTCGTACGATTGAACGACTGTACTCTGGAACTGACCAGATGAAAGACAGTTTAATATATATAGTTGTAAAAGGTCCTTATTCAAGGAATGGATTCCATTAAGTAACATTTCTGCAAATTAATGGGCAGCTTCATCATATAACATTGAGTTCAGCTTTAAGCGCTGTCTGAGGGCCTCGAAGTGGCGAGGGACACTTTGAAAATAAAACCTATTTCCCCATCTCACAAGCCAGTTTTCATCTGCATACCAATGTGGTTGAGAATCGCTAAATCACCATTTCCATTGGACAATTCAGCAGATCTTACATTAGTCAGACCGCTCAGAGCCTATACTCATGCTAATCCACCACAGGGCATATCATTTGAAATTTGAGCGACCGTAAACTGCTGTTGTGACTTAAAATTAGCATAAGCCTCAAGTATCTTCAAAAGATAGTGTAGATGAACGATGGGGATTTAAGTGCATTACTTTGCTTTTGTATATATATTTTTTTACACAGCATCTCCAATAGTTTCAAACTTTGCCATCAATCCCAACATTATTGCTAACTGAGACATCTCGATATCATGATCCCCAATTCCCATTCCCAAGATTGATTGGCACTGTGTGTTTCGCGTAACTGTGCTGAAGAAGAACCCAACGTTTTCAGCTTGTCATCGTGAACAGGCCAACGTACTACAACAATCATTCAACGCCTCGAGTATCTTATCTCTGGATCTTTATTTATGGGCATTCAACCCCTCCGAGCACCCCCGTTTGGGGGTATGTCTCGTACGTAGAGACCATGTAAAGTGCTCCACGCCAGCAGCACACCATCGAACCGTACTGTTCCTAACGATGGAATCCCGCGCATCACGCATCAGATCGACCAAAGGGTCCGAGATCACTTCCGGATGCGGTCACAGTTGCAAACAACGCGTTTCACAGACACTGTGCGCGATGCGCGGGAAACGCATGCGACTAGCTCCCGAGCAGATCCCGGTACGGTTTCATCAGCCTCAGCAGAGTGGTGAGCGGGAACTGACGCGCCGCATCTCCACCAAGTTTGGTCAGAAAGTCCGCCAGCGCACCGTGGTAGTGGTGCAGGAGGCTGTCCATATTGTCGCGCCGGAACTGTTCCCCGGCCGAGATGAAGAAGAAGTAGCACAGGTCGAGGATGGGCGAAGCGTAACGGGACGATTGCCAGTCCGTCAAGATAACCCCCGTTGCCACGTTGTTCTGCGAACGATACGTTATCGTATTAGAGGAAAGGTAATCATAGCGGGGCTCTCTCTCTCTCTCTCTCTCTCTCTCTCTCTCTCTCTCTCTCTCCCGATGTGACTTACCTCATTATGCGAGTAGATGAGATTGTTGATCCAGCAGTCACCGTGCGTGACGACACAGTAAGGTTCGGCGGTGGCCGGATCGCAACATTTCTTCAAACTCTCAAACACTGCATCCTTCACGGCGACGATACGCTCCTGTTCCGACTCGAAGCGCGTCCTCATCGTGATCAACGCCCGATCGAACGATTCCTTCATCAGCGTGATCAACGCCGAGTCCGGCTGTCCGGCCCGCTTGTACTGCTCGAACAGCTCCGGCCGCTGCTCCTTCATCGCAAACGAGAGCGCATGCAGACGGCCCAGCTGCTCCATCACCAGCCGCGTATGCTCCACGTTGATCGGTTCCAGCTTGTCCCAGTCCCACTTCTCGAACGCTTCGTTGTACTCCAGCATGATCAGTGCTTCCGGCTCCGGCGCATCCGTGTTGCAGTGTGCCAGATAGCACTTGGGCGTCGCATAGAACCCATCGCCCGACTCCTCCGACAGACCCTTCTCCGCCTGGAACTCGTAGAACCCGTGCAGCGTTTCGCGGTAGAAGAAGCACTCGCGCTTGAACAGCTCGAGCGAACGTTCGTCACCGTTCGGCGGCACCTTACACCACAGCGTAAACTCCCGATCGTCCCCGTTGATGATGGCCTTGAAGACGAAGCTCACGTACCCGTCGCACTCCAGGCGCGTCTCCTCGTCAAAGTCGACCGAAAACAGATCCGGCGTAAAGCCCTGCTCGACCGCGATCCGGCGGATCGCCTCGTACACGTAGTCGTTGAACATGGGCGTTATCTTACGGTCGGCCATCGTTGCTGGGCTCTGACGCACTGGAGACTACACCACACTGACGCACTTGAGGCACTGCTAATGATTGAATTGACACAAACAGCAGCCGTGTGAATGGTCTTAAATAGGCCGGGTTGGAGTATGCGTTCCAGCGCCAATTCTCCTCCTTATTAGGGGATGAATGTGGTAGTGTAATGGTATTGGCACTGGAGAGCGTTGAAAGGGAGCGAATAGGGAGAAAATTTTTGGGGGGAGAGTTGCTGAGAGCTTCAGATTCCCGTATGTGAGCGTCTGGGTTTATCTTATCTCAGCGCTGCGTGTTCGGTCCACACCAGCGGTCGATCGGTGCGTTTGACGCATGGGTTGATGGAAAAGTTGAAGAGCTTTATATTGACGAGATTTTATTCGCCGAAGTGTTGATTAAGCTTATTAATTTTTATTTAAAAAATGTACAGTACATAAAAGAAGCTCACCGAACACAAAATGTAAATAATACCAAGCAAATTATAAATCGAGAAACACAGTTACCTGTATCTTTTATCATATATTTCAACATTTATTCATTTATCGATCTTTTTCTGTATTGATAAACTCACTTTCTAACTCATTATCATGATACATAAACTCATAATTATTAAACTAAGAATGTCATAAATTAAACATAAATTTTTATAACATAAATAATATAAATTTTTAAATAAATAATTAAATTTATTTATATAAATTTATAAACATAAATTCTCATCTTTTGTGTCATATTTTGTAGTCTTGCTCAAATTCTTAGTTTAATAATTATGAGTTTATGTATGATAATTATTGAATAATTTAGTTTTTTATCTATATTCATGCTATTTTTTATATTTCTTGATCACGTTGTTATTCTAATAATTATACGTTTATCTTACCTAATGATTATTTTATTGATATTCTACTTCTTTGGCACAACAACCGCTGTCAGTCATGGC
>KI921864.1:2823-14075 GCA_000473525.2 Anopheles melas
ATTTAATTTAATAATGATTTTCTAGCGCCCATACAAAGAGCAGGATAGTTGTTGTGTTGTATACGGCACTTTGACACTTGGTGTGAGGTGCCTGGCGGTTTACACTCGATGATCGGATCCTGATGGGATACGGGCACGATACAACTATCCCAAGTAACAAATCAATAATGGAATATTTTAATTTTTTTTGAATAACTAAGTTTGTCGGGCTAGCTAGTAATATATAAATATGAATAAACATCTGTAACAATTTATATAAATGTGCGCAGCTGTTAACAAAATTGATCGATGTTTATTTAGACATTACATATGAGGTTGTAATGGGATCGCACGCGCGCTTGCCATTGCTTAACTTTTGGAAGCGGACTTTTCGGTATCGGCAATGGTGAATTCAGGTAATCATGGAACTCTTTAAGATACTGGTTCCGTTACTGCCAAACCTGGCCTTATTTTGATTACAGGTCCAGGATTATCCAAGCTCATGAATTGATAAGATAAAGAGATCTGTAGGAAGGGTCTGATTGATCCAATCTTGACAGTCCGTACGAATCGGTTGTGAGTTATGTTTTTGTTCTAAAATATATTTATTTCGTTTATATTCAGTTGACAAGAACGTTGGTAATGTAAACACTTTCCAGCAGGATTGAAAGATTCGAATTAACTTTTCCAAAACACAAGCCATGATTGTCCTCCATAGCTTAAGATATAAACTAATGAATCCCACGACTCATCAGCTGATTGCAAGTGGAATATCAGTCCTTTGGCTTCAGAAGGTTAAATATCTCGAACTCATCATCGATAACAGGCTCATATATCACCATCGTACTAAGTAACTGGCAACTAGAATGATCGCACTGTTAAAGAATTGTTACCCACTGCTGAATCGTAATTCACGGCTGTGTACTAAAACAAAATTGCTGTATCAAAACGAATTTTTCAGCAGCAAACGTACGGCATCCCTGAATGGCAATCCAGTGCTTACACAAACATCCACAAAGTGTAGGAGAAATCAAATCGATTTTTGTGACTAATTTCGAATACTCCACGCTGGATGAGACTCGAAGAATTGTATCATATAACTGGTACTAAACGTCTAACTAAAATTGCTTATGACATGATCGAACCAATCAAAGAAAACTCCCAACAATCAGAGTCAGTGGCGGATTTAGGGTATCGAGGGCCCTAGGCGGTAAGACGAGTTCAGGCCCCTGTAAATGTAAGGAGGAGGCACTGGCACTCATACGCGGGCCCCTAGTAGCTAGTAGTCTATCCTCTTTTATACATACTGCATACTACAGACTAGCGAGCTACGAGGCCCCTTAGTCGGCCGGCCCCAGAGTTCATTCTTCTAGGGGCTATTTTTGATATAAAGGGTAGTTTAAAATGTACTGTTCGTTAGGTTAAGCTAGATTAAGTTATCATAAGGGACAAGCCTTGCAATACTTACGCCTAAAACAATTTTGAACTTGGCGGTTGAAAGCGATGACTCTATATCTCGTAAAATCATTATACTTATAAAAGATGTATAGAAGAAATAAAATTAAATAATAATAATGTTTCTGATTTATGATTTATAGCATAAATTTGTTCGGACTGTTAAGTGTTAAGCGATCCTCGTTTATGCTGCAATTTTTATTGCTTTACTTTGAACGTTCTATTTAGCATTTACAGTTAAAAAAAATGTAAATATAAATGGAAAAGCACATGTGATATTTTAGGAATAGGTGAAATTAGACAAAAATTACCCTTTAATCCACATTTTGAACAAACTCACGTGTTTAAAATTTGAATAGTAATAAATTATCCATGAACTATCGTAACTCATGTTCATAGCATTCCTGAAGCAATTTTGCAAGGTGTACATATGTTTGTTGCAGCCATTACACCTTCAATATTTATTACCCAGAATGCTGTCCATGTTTAACTGCTTCAGATTGCCTTGGAAAAAAATATCGATTTGGCTAACGATAACGTTTTCTAAAGCTTTTCAAACTTAACCACTCTAAATTAGCTACTTACCTGCTAATAAATCCTACTAATACCATTCCAAGATAACACAACCATAACAAATGTATCCGCCAGTGAACACAAATCTTGTTTCGAATGACCTCCACATAATCGTACTTCCGGCTAGGAGATCTTCTTGAACCACAATCCAATTTACCACACAATTCATCCAGCGCTCACACTGTAGCAGTTTGAGGCGATTGAGGATTTTCGCAAAAAAAAAAACTGTCCCGACAAGTCATTGTTTGTTCTATGCTGCCATCTTATGATGTCCTGGTCTATCTTTTTTCGTATGTATGTTTCAGTTTTATTTTATCTCTACCAGTTTTGCTTTTATCACACTGTGACGAATCTTTCTCGAGACATAATTGTCTATTGGTGACGAGGAATAAAATATACATCCGCGATTTTTTTAGCTCCTCTATTTGCGGCTACAATGCGGCTTATCCTTTCGAGCTCAAAATCTGAGACGAGCGAATCAAATCACAAGCAAACAACAAATTTAATCTTTTTCATACTTGGTCCGCGCCGGACTTGAAGCAAAATCTCGCTCTCACGCCAATGGCGGACAAAAACGAATCGTTTCGCTATTGTGCTATTTATGGCGCCTCGCTCTCAAGGAACAGCTACAACAGGGCTACAAAAAATCCCACTTCAAAGTCTGTCCTCTCAATGATCAACTGTATAATCGTTCCGGTGCACTGTGTGATTCGAAGGGAGCGAAGAAGAAAATACCTCACGAAAGCAAATGATTAGGGAAGCAGGAGGAGAATCTCGACTATCTTCAGGGAGCCTTCTTTTTGTGCTTTCCAAGCTTTTGAAGCAATGCAGAAGTACTGGTCCCATTCCCGGAAAACTAAACCTCGTTGCCAACAGGCTCTGGCAAAAATGGGAACTGCTTGTGGCGATGACATCGTGGATTACATTGTGTGTTCGTCGACTGCCCTCAGCCGCCAACAAACACAATTGGTGACCACAGTGTCTCCTGTTCCTTCCTCCGATTGCACCGATATCCGGTTGACTAAAGCTAAAAAAAACTCAAGGCCACATCTTGCAAGAAGCACCATTCTTCAACCATCCGTTCGGTCAACATTGTCGTCGCTCGTTATTGCGCCTGCTTCGCTTGCTATCTAGATCTTACCAACCGCCGACTACGACCAACCGATCTACTGACGCTTCGTTCTATTTCTATCTTTATTGCATTGTTTAATGTTTCTGTTATTGTTATAGATATGACCTGATTATGACAGGATGAATACTCGCAAGCATAGCAATCCAGGACCGGAGAAACTTTGCTCGTGAAAAAGCGGATTCACTTGCGGAACGAGTCCACCATTTCGGTCGTGGGTTGGATGAAGAATTGCTTTCTCACAGGCACAAGCACTCATAATTGTCAACTATAGCCCCAAGCAAGCCACCATTTCAGTTGAAATGATTATATCGCCACGATAAAGTATAAAACGCTTGATAGTACTAGCATTGAATAAACGTACAATGTACAAATCTTCAAAAATGCCGCAAATTTAAAGAGATGAGATGCAAGTAGACTGACTGACTTTCTTTTACTTTGATTAATTTACTGTAAAATTCACCTGAGCTTGTCTAACAGTTTTGTCGAAAAAACTTAGTAAAGAATTATAGTGAACATAAGCATCTATGGCACCGATCCAAGTTGATCAATAGTGAAAGGTTCTGCGTTTTGTAAAGGCTAATTATATATTCTAGTCCGAGCCAGTCGGTGTGGTCTTAGAAATAGATTTCTTCGGATTTCTTTTTTATTTAAACTGTGGGAAATATTGGTGTTAAAATTATATTAAAAATATTCTGGAGCTTTTTGAGCTAATCGATCATTTCGAAATCGAAATCATTTCAGTATTTATACCATTTATCAACAAGATACAAATTTATGGCTTTTTTTACATTCTACTGGGATCAAATTAAATATATTTGCTTTTTAAATAATTATTTCGAAGATTTTAAATTAACGGTATGGAATTGATACCTATATTATTAATGATCACCCAATATTTTGAATCAATAGACCATCAAATGCCGCTCACATTGCTTCTTGCATGTTAAGTATCAATGCAATAACATGCTGTGATATTTACCTGCCGCATAAAATTGTACGCTTGCCATAAACAATTCATGTATCAATTTGTCTATGAGTGCAAGTCATAAATTTCCCATTTCTATGTTCGACTGATTTCTTGCAAATGAACAGACGCACAATAGAAAGTGTGTGTTCTCCCCTTATAATAGAGACATCAGCTCTCACGACGCAACTGCTCTTGTACAAGGCTTACCGATAACTGCTCCAGCAGCCAACGGTTTAGGCTTACCTACAAGACCTACAAGACATTCGAACACATCCAAACACCACCCAACCGGTGGGTTGGTTTTCGCAATGTGCCAGCTGCTAGTCGCTCGGACAAAGTGAGCGGTAGCCTCTAGTAGCTACGCCAGGAAAAACGGTGCCCTATCCTATCCGCTTCAAATAGGAAAGGGAGTTATAATTTCTCAAGAGTTACGGTTCATCGAATTGCTCGATCGCCTTCCAGCGCCTCGTCGTCTTGCAGTGGCTGGCAATACTGAGTAAACCGATTCCCCTGTCATTTAGAGGTGCTTGATTTGCTGTTCAACCGGGGACTTCTTCGCCTGGGGCCGATTGGAAACGGTGAGTCATGGGTAACGGGATGGAAAATCGGATTGAAAACGAAGAACGCTGAAGGAACAACTTTTCACCCTTCGCCGCTCCCTCTGTTTCAACAATTCACTCACCTTACTTTCAAGGTGAAGATGTGCACTCCGATAAAATGATTTTCTTCAGAATATCTAAATCCGGTGGGTGTTTTCGTAGCTGTTTTCCAACGTTCCAGTCACTCTCTGGTCAGGTATATCCGTTCCTACCCCCTAAAAAGACATGCCTCGATGACCGTGTTCCATGTCCGGGATGGTGTGCAGGGACACATGTTTCAACATCGGTACACCCGTGCGACATTTGTTTCATATGCTTTGATGTGATAAATGTGACTTTACGGTTTCGTAGCATGTACCATCCAATGGAGAATGGGACGAGAAGCAGACTCTCCATTCCATCCATCTGGAAAGCCGGTTACCGAGGTTGTCCAGCTACGCTTCGTTTGCTTTTCATAACGGCAGGAAGCTCACACGGACCTGTGCAACACTCTGCTCGTCTAGAGCCGACTTACAGAAGACGTGCACTAGGATTTATCGCTTTGATCGACAATGGAGTAAAAATTGATGAACATGCTCCATCATCGACCATCCGTTCCATCTGCCAGACTGCCCTTGTCTATGGAGTGCTCTATTTCTTAACAGATCTAGCGTCTTGCCCTTTACCAAGGGTAGACAAACATGTCTTTCCTTCTTTTTAAAAGGTAACAAACCCCGTTAGTTTAACTATCGTTTCTACCACTTCGATTGCCAACACTGTGGTCCATTCTGTGTCATAGGCTGGGGTAGCTCACGCACACAAAGCGTGCGTCACGTTAATTTCCTGCCCTAGTTAACCCCAAATGTGATAACCCTTGTCCTATATGTGCTCTTAAAAAAACTATTCTTAGTGATATTCTTCATTACCTTTCTTTGACGAATCTTGAAAGCAAACGTTCTCTACCTGCCTTCATACGTACGTGGTGCCGTTTAAACTTAGCGCTATGCTTTGGGCCACAACTTTATCGCCTTTACCCCACACAAAATGAAACCCAGGATTGAGATTGTACAAATATGTTTTCTTTTTCTCGATTTCTGCCCATATTTTGCCATTCTTATGAAAAGATGGAACATAGGCGAAACATTTACATCACACAAATATGATGATGACCCACAATGAACGGTCAAGACATGCAAACAGCTTTGCCGGTAGTCTTTTTCGTTTTTTTGAAACATCTAATAACACTACCAAAAAAGATATCACGCAACGTTTTCGACTCGGTTTCCACCTCACACACACGTCTATTGCCACTGATGGAAGATGGAACAATCTCTATCTCGATCTCAAGCACTTTTCAAATCCCGACCAAATCTTATGCAACGTGTAGAATCTGCTCACTGGTCAGTTTTATGGGGCCAGTGAATAGACACCGGTCAACGAAAAACAAATACTAAAACGAAGGCTAGGAAGATGAGGTCGTCGATGTTCATGCATGAATGGAAAACTTTTCCCTCTCATAACCGCTTTTGCCACATCCCAACAACCTCCCGGTACGGTCAGGTTTTGTTGCTTCCGGGTGGCACGATGCCATTGAAATTTGATGTCATTCGTTTGGAACAACAGTACAGCAAAAGAAAAAAAAATTGAATCAAACGTGGTCGGGAAACTTTATGCGCTTATCGTATATTTTATATATATTCGTAACAACGGTTGAACATGACGCTCAGGGACAGCGTTGATGAAAAACTTTAAAAAAAACCTAAGCACCATGAATGAAAGGAGCAGGCTTGCTTTTTGTCAGATCCAGGAAAAATGCACGCAGCGAGGCAAATCTTGTTGAAAGAAAAAATGTCCAATTATTAACTCACGAAATTTGTTAACATATTTCAGTCCACAACGACGCATAATTTCCCCTCCAAAGGCATCTTCTAATTTGAAGTTATTATATCCATCTTCTCCAGCTTACGATTGGAATCAGGAAGGTCTGAATGAGAGAGAGAGAGAGAGAGAGAAAGAGAGAGAGAGAGAGAGAGAGAGAGCGAGAGAGAGAGAGAGAGAAGGAAGAAAAATCGTTCGGTAACTAGGTTCGGTAAATTATGCAACAAAAATTATCCTCAAAAAGACACATTTTACTTACATCTTGTGTTCGTGGGACCGTGGTTTATTCTTCTTTTTGCTGCAACCTCAACTCTTGCTAGGAAAAGTGCCAGATGACGAGCGACAAGAAATGAACAAAAAACTACTCACTGAAAGTTTCAAAAATAGCCCCAAGCATCGTACATGTGAAAGAGAAAATGTATTCATGCAATATGTTCACATATTGGTCCACGGTTCACCTAGGCCGCTGCCGGACCGTATGTAATAGACAAACCAATCCTCACCACACTCAGAGCAAACCCAGAACGACACATTTATCGGCCAAAGGGCGAAAATGTATATTTTTTGTTCAACTTTTTCCCGTCCATCGCTCGACCCTTTTTTTCTTACAATTCTTTCAAAGACTGTTAGCTACATGAAACACTTCTTCGTTGGCTAGGAACGGAATAGAAAGAAGAACACTCTTTCGAGGCTTAAATCTTTACTCATCTTTTGGTTCGCACGTTGTGTACCAGTCACGTGACCAGTGAGGACGAGCATTTTTTTCCTTGCTAGCGAAAGGTTGTCGAGAGGTAACCTATCGATAGCATACCGACACGGCTTCCTTCTACTTACAGCCGGGCATTGTGGCGGCCCAGCACTGGTAAATTTGTCTAAGATGTATGATAATCAATTTTTCAATGCCAAACAATCAAAGCCCACCCAGACAGCAGCATAAAGAAAACGAGGCAAAGGTTGAATCACGGCCTCTTTCAAAACCATTGTTTACCCTTATCAGCGTATCCTCTTTTATCTAACCGAGCTGCCTCAAGGTTCCATTCGCCTTTTACTTTTTCCTTTTCCCGCAAAATCAGAATCACCTAGAAATGATACGGCAATCTGCTTTTAACCACCACACTCGTCTTGTGTAATTCTGGATAATGGATTCAATTATGTGGAAAATGTTTGCACAACCAGGGTTTGCTCACTTCCACGCTCTAATCATTTGCTCAATAATTTGAAGCGCAACTAAGGTTTTTTTTTCGTACCAACATCAAGAGGCCTTGTCGTCTTGCTTGGTGCGTGGATGCACAAGCCTTTGCTGACTAAAACTGCAAAGAATCGGAAGGGAAATTAAATATTCTACGACCTTAGTCGAATGTCTCGGGCCTATTAAATGTTCTGACAAAACCACACCGGATGGTTCGTAAAACCAGGATCACAAAAATATTAAGCGAGTTTGTGGAGTTAAACACTGCTGCTACGTTGACAAACAAATTTTCGCTCATACAGAGGCCGTCTGCAATTGAAGAAAACTAACAAAAACGCATTGTAAACGTTCTTTGTATCTTTTAGCATACGTCCGCCATTTTCACGTTTGATGGCTGTCATAAACACAAGTTTGCGTCGCCGAAAAAGTCTGCAAGGCGGTAGTTTAGCAATACAACACAGCAGCACTGAAATGTGACGATTCGTCTATAAGTGAGTTTCCACACAATTTTCAACACAACAAACTTAAGCAAACAAAAGAAGCGACAGAATTGCCCTAACTCGCAGTGTGCTGATTTTTTTTTCTAAAGCCGTATCTGTGTTGCGAATTGCACCCATCGCAGTGTGTTGCAATAAAAAGTCGTGTCATTTCATTTGCTGCCGCATGTCCGTTCACTTTAGTTGCTTGTCTTTGTCATACAGCTTGAAAATGAATAAACACTACATAAAAGTAGTTTCGCTGAAAGATTTTACGCTTCAAAAGTGTAAGCGAGGTTTTTTTCTGTCATGTTTTATTATTGTTTTCGACAAGTTTTTACGGATCTACCAACTCACGAACCAACTGGCCAAGAATTTTAAACATCTCTTGTTTAAAAATGCTTCCGATGGTAGCCGAATTTCAGCACAACTGTTTCACATCTAGCGATAAACGATGATCTTGCACAAAACCGAGGACACAATGTCGACAATGTTTCAAGTTTCGAGGAGCAATCTGCAGTCAGGCAATTTAACTGACACTCCACGAAACGACTACACTGGTGTACTGTAAGGCAAAACAAAAAACAAAACAAATCCAACCTTTAAACAAAGCTGGGAAGTCGTGGTTTTTTATGCGTTTTTTGTGAAATAAAACTCTTGTAAAACCACCCATTGCCAGTGTCTCATTTGGTGGCACAGCCAGGAAAGGAAAGTGCCAACTCTTATTTACACACTGGATCACTCAAAATGAAGGAAACGGAAATTACCGCGAATAATTTAACGCTCATCTCTGTAAACGAAACTGGTAGTTAGTAGGGTTGCGTCAAAGCTAACTATCGCTTGTTGTTTGCACTGTTGAAAATTAAAACGTAGAATATTTATTAACACAATTAAATGGAGAGTAGCATCACATTCAACATAATTTAACAAACACTGATAACATTCTAGCGCTTCAAGCAAACAAGCACTCTGATAATACTCTATGCTATCAAAAACGCAAAGTTTCATAGCTTAAAGATTTTAGCTAAAATAAAATTACAATTACTTACAAGGCAATTACCATACCGAATGGGAATAGGTAAATATGGTACTTAAACAATTTTAAACTTTAATGTGTACAAAAGCCCTTGTATCCACAAACTAATTTTCTCAAAATTATATTTTTTCAAGCTCAATTTTATATGTTTTGCTCGTTATGGGAGATTTTACTCGTTAAGAGGGGTACTCGTAGAGCATTTTTATTTGCTCGTTATGCAAAAAATTCATTATAAGGGGTGCTCGTTATGAAGGGTTCCACTGTGTTGTAATATTTTCAGTGAATCTTACAGTTAGCATTAATCTTTGTGATCGCAAGGTAACTGTGTAAAAATATCTCTCGAATGATAAAAAAAAACTTTTTTAAACAGAAGCCTGACTCGGAGCACAATACCTATAGAGTAAAAAAAATAGTTTCTAGCTTTTCCAACTCAAATGCTCCAAAATTAAAATTTAAACCAAATGTTTACCTAAAAATAGACAGGAAAAATGTAATATAAAATCATTACAACAATAACAAGAGTTATTATTTCTGCCTGGATGTAATCGACGTTGTATGGTAACGAGTTATCAATATGAGCATATAGGAGTTTGGAGTGGGGTACTATACCACTGGGAATCTCCCAAATTATCAACATTGTTACTTTTTTCATTTTTTCAGTACTTGCGTTTAAGCACAGCTACCAGCTCAAAAGCATTTTTCCTAGCTTTAATGTTGAACATTTAATATGACGCATGACATGTTCCCAAATTAAAACTTTAAGTCAAATCGTACATATTTGTACATTTTAGAATTCTTTCTTGACAGATAGTGTCCACCTTGTTCTCTATCTTTCAAATATTCCCTATAAACCTGACATTTTACGAACAGGGTTCTCCTCCAGTTATGGCCATTAATATCAAAGTGTCGCTTTTAATCATAATGTAGAAGCAGAAGCATCAATTATTTTCTCTGTATGATTGTCTTTTCCCTCTCAATAGTAATAGGCAACAGCTGCCAGGACAGTTCAAAAATAACCAATAAAAATGAATGATTCAATTAATGCTATAAGTTTTTCAAGATATAAGAAGATGTTATAAATGTTTTTCAATCCTAAATGGTATTGACATTGTGAAAATATCTTCATGCGCAATTGCTTTTTGTCTATCACTAGCTACAGTTCAACGTTTCGACATGAGCTTTAACTTTAACAATCCTAAATGATTTCGGTTGTAAAGGTTGTGAAATATTTTATTAATGCGATTCGTTATATGTTGTTTGTACCATTTCTTTTTCGGAAAACTCTTAGGAGCAGCTAACTCCCTTTCAAAAAAGTAAACCGCTCAAACCGCTTCCAAAAACTCACTCTAATATGAAATTCGTGTTCATTCATTCATTCGAATCTTCATTGGCACAACAACCGTTGTCGGTCAGGCCTGCCTGTACCCACAAGTGAATTAAGCCTGGCTTTCAGTGACTTATTGTTACCATAGCAGGATAGTCAGTTCTACGTATGGGGACACGGTCTATTCGGGGCTTGAACCCATGACGGACATGTTGTTAAGTCGTACGAATTGACGATAGTACCACCAGACCGGCCCCATTCAAACGAATGCTGACTTTAAAATTTAATGCAAAATACAGAATAAAATCAAGTAAATGTAAGACATTCATCTACAGCCACCAAATGAGCAGCCCAAAATAAAATAACATTACCCAAAACCATGATAATATGATCTTACTTAACCCGCCAACGAAGAAACATATTCATATACTAAACTATCGAAATGCAATCGATTTCATTCAAACTGTATACCTGGTTCATGGAAAGTTCGCACAAATCATTCATCTGGGGTCAAAGCCTTAATCACCAATACATCATTTACATCCTTCCATGTTCGGTGCAGAAACTTTCCATACATGCCTGAGTTGGTTTATAAATTTTACAGTACATCGATCCGGACAAATTAAAACGCGCTCAAAGTACACCCGATGCGGGAAGGAGCACAT
>AXCO02010285.1:0-11361 GCA_000473525.2 Anopheles melas
TCCATCGTTCCCTACAAGAAAGTGTCCGTATTTCCCACATTGGTGTCACGATATTTAAAACACCAGAAAACAATATTTTGTATTGCTTTCATTTTCGTTCTTTCGCCAGTTTTTTCATCAATGATCACGACAACTCATTGATGAAATAAAACTTTCAGGAATATAAACAATACAAGTTGTGGAGCTTAAGATCCGTAGTAGTCAAATTAGATCCACAAGGATGCTCATGATTGAAAATCTATTTTGTTCGTAGATTTAACCAATTTTGCATTTATATTGCCAAAAATGTTCTCAAATGTGTTGTTTAACATTAGGTTAGGATGCTGCATTGTTGATTTTTTTCGAAAATTACCATTTTGATGCATTTATGAGAAGTGTCCATGTTACCCGCAGTGTCCGTCTTTACCTACCTTCCTCTATGTTAGTAGTTCATGCTTCTCATGGTATTAATAAAAGAAGGCTCTGCAATTACATTTTTGCCTATACCGCTTTACGATTAGAATACATTTAACACCAAGTTATAACTGAAAATTATTAAAAAATATGACAGGTAATATTTGCTGTTATAAAAAGTTTCAAATCATTTACAACGTTTCATGATATAGCAAACCTTCCCAAACCACATTTGTGAAAAAAAATGAAAAACTTTTATTCTATCCTTGAGGTTGAGCAGCAGACAGTTTTACAAGACATAGCAGAACAAACGAATGCCAAATTATTTGGTTTACTAGCATGAGCGCTACTCTGTTTACATTTATTCAAATGTGTCAATGTGTTAGAATGCGATAACATTATTATTTAACAAACAATTTTAGAGTAAACCATTTAAGACAACTCTTCTGAGTCCACAGGAACGTGTGATATGTTGTAAATATGTGTATATGTTTGTATTGTTTACCCCAAATTCCTTCCAACATCTTAAAAAGTAGCCACATATTCCCTTTTTAAAGCTACAATTACAAATACCATCGTGGTTAAATAGCAAAAGATACCAAAATCCGCCTGCCGCGTACTACCATACAGTGTAATAAATCTACTGTCTTTAAATATTCCATCCGTGTGCATCTGGCTCGGGCCGCATTGAAAGCAATAATCTAAACTACTTTCTCTCTAGCACCATAACTATCCTTTGTGTGTAAAAAAATGGAATGATAAGAAGCACACTGAATCACTTAAGATGTCACCAACTCCTGTCAGCCATCTCCAGGAAGTGTACGGGGGCAGTGTTTTCTTCCGTCATTATGTCTTTTGCACTTAGATTATATACCGCCACGCGCGTATAGAGCGGACGAACATTCATCATCGTAGTAACCCACCCTTGGTGATCCCGTGCCGTGCCACACAATTCGTGTGCGTACGATAAAACGGCGCATACAACCGCACAGACAATACAGCTATTCAACGAAAACCTTTTGGAGGTCTAATGTGGGCATATAAAATCACGTACCAACGCCATGGTCCCTTTAAACGTCACACAGAAGTTGCCTAGTGCTGTCATACATAAAAGCACGTGGAACTAGACAACACATGAAAGCATAGTCCCCTAAGTTATGTGCTTTGGCCGCAGTGCATTTGGCCCTTCGAACCGGAGAGCAATCAACGATGGATTGCTTTTATGCACGCACAAAGTTCATCACGCCCGGTGATACGCTTACTGCTTCTTTGTGTCATTTATACCAAGCTTTTAGTGCAAATGCAGCTGACAAAAAACACCTTTGGCTTTGTCCTACGCACTCTTTCGATGCCGAGAAGGTTCGTTGTCTGTTAACTGTTGCTGTCTTTCTATGGTTTCGTTGTAGCCAATGCTGCATTCGCCGGGAAAGGATGCTGCTTTGCTTTATAAGGCGTGAACTGTTCGATGCACGATTTCATTAACTAATGCGTTTTCTTCATGTGAGTTTTCTCAATATCAAGTCGCTCAATCAACATCGCTGGTTATGGCGGTGGTTTCCGTCATCGGAAAGCGGAAATATCACACGAGTAAAGCTACTACCGCTAACCACACCGTCGTAGAGTACACCGGATTTCCTTTCTGTTAAGGTCAAGCCGACATTTATAATTCAGACATTCAGGCGAAGATGCATCGTTGCAGCGATAAAAAAATTAACATTTTCTTATTGAGGTCGAATAAAAAAAATCGCGAGTTTATGGAATGTTCTTGTTTTAAAAGTGACAACAAGATATGCCCAACATAAATTTTGTTTACTTTATTTTTCTGTTATTTATTTTATTTATACCATTTAAGATGGTTTAGACCATCTCGTTTGGCTTATTACAACTCAAGCACAATTAATCTCTTTATGTTTAAAAAAAGAAACCGATACTAGTCATTTTCACACAAACAAGCTAATCACCACCGAGCAGCTTCAGGAGAAGATACAAGAGCAGGAATCCAGTTTACGCAAAGAAGAAAGCTGTTTACGCTAAGCGAGGCTGGAAACTCATCCGGTTAGTTTCACCCGCCAGCAAACTCCGTCCAGATCCAGATCCAGCAGCAAGTGGCCTCATCTCAAGTGTCCCACTTTTACAGACAAGCAAAGAAAAATATTAGTTCCATCTCACGGGCTCCGGCGACCGTTTGACTGCAACCTGTTCTAGCAAACCGCTCATGCCACCGATCAACATACAAAATCCACATGTTCACTCACACATACACACACAACTCTTTCTCTCCCACTGGGGTGCATCTGCGACTCTAGTGGCGCCCATGATCACTTCCGCTTCTCGTCGTTAGTAAAAACCGTACCAAAGGGTACGGTGTTTTGTTTTGTTTTTGTGCCACAAAATACCCTGACGAAAGGGGCGCGTTTCTTGCTTACTTTGTCTCATTAAAAAGAATCGAACAGGGGTGATGCAATCGGAGGAAGTACGAAATTTGACACGTAAAGCCATACAAGCCTCACAGCAGCCCATCAATCAATGGAAAATGCCTAGTCAGCTCAAAAAATGGATGCAAAATCGACTACGACACTGTAGCGCTCACAGTTTAATCATTTGAATAGAGCAGCGGTCGGCCACCTTTTTTTTATTTTCACGCTTAAATTAAAACATATTATAAAATTGTAGAAACAACATAAAAAGGAACACTATTTATCCAGACTCCACCCTGATACTTGAATAACACGGATAATCGGACTTAGCATGCTTTTTTATCACAAATTAAAGTTTGTTAAAATTTTTGTGTTATGTTTTGGCACAATATACTAAGTTTTAATGAACTTTTTGTTTGTTCAATGAAAACATTTGAAATTTGCCATAAAATTTTGATGTTTTAGTTATGGCAATATGCTCGGATAACGATTTCTTCGAATATTTTTCTCAGCACGCAATATCATCATTGTATTGAATTATCATTTCACAACAACGCGTCCCACTGTAATTGGCACTGATAAATAGCGTCCCACTGTAATTGGTTTATAATATCAAGCAATTCGATTGGCGATATTGTTATTTTTCTGTAATTATATAATACGAGCGTGGTTCGAAATTCGTAACTCAACTTGTGAAAACTTTTTTTAAAGATTAGTTAAGGATCAGTCAAAACAATGAAGAAAAATTACCGGGGATCATTTATTGATGAACTCCTCATCCCAACAGCAAAAATTACTACTGAATTTTACAAACGGTCCAAAAGCCTTCGTAAAAAAACAAAAGCCTTAATGGCTGAAAAATCATTGAGACAAACGTATATTTAGAAACTATCTACATGATTTTCGAACAAATAATGCCATGCCAAACAAATTGATAGCTGATGGCTTTGACAATTGCAGTACATGTAACAAGCAATGTAATTGTCGTACTCATAAAAAAACAATCAGGTTTTTTTATTATATTCATCTCGATGTCAAGTAGAAGCAATGTTAGTGTTACAGACGAGAAATTCAACCTCAAGTTTGACCATATTGATAAGGCCGTCAACCCATATTTCAGTTTGAAGAGGTTGACAATTTCAAATCTTACTCTTACTAAAAGATATTCAGTAATTTGTATATTTATACGTTCTTCCCATCTTTCAAAATCTACGATTGCTTTCGCGGGCCGGACTTTGTCGACCGCTGGAATAGAGGAATAAAATTGGAAAAATACTTAAACTTAATACTTAGGAAGATTAAATCACGAAAGTATTATGTTTATAACAGTACAGTAAAGCAGTTATAAGGGAACAGTTTTTGAGGGGTTTATACTTTTTTTGACGAAGCTTACCTTACACGTTTATGATATTTACCTTATTTTAGCGTGGAAAACATTTGTATCTTTTAGTTTTGCAAAATTTAAAAACAGCGTACACAAATTTGTCCATTTCACTAGTTTGATAATAATTATGGATATCCATGTACCAAATTGTCTGTCTCTATTTATAATCGAATTTATTGTCTCAAGTGTAATTGAAACGTTAGTACTCGTGTAAACGACCCTCAACCATCCAATTTTTATCATTATATACCTAAAATGGGGTCGTTATACACGCTAAAATACGGTTCTACTCTACTGGCCGGCCAGCATCGCCAACGTATTCGATGGTTGTTGTGTTTGGTTAATATTCGACACACACGACATACTAAATTGTGTCAAAAATAAGGAATCGCATGTTGTATCGTCCACTACACGGTTTTTCAAATGCTGCAATATTAAAAGCAATGAAAAAAATAAACCTAAAGTTTTGTTTAAGTTATATGTTTAAGATAAACCTAAAGTTTACGGACTTAAGTTTTTACTGGCGTTATGCATTGTGGTTTATTTTATAGCTAGAGCATCCTAAAATGATATTATTTGACACTTCAATTTCAGGTTCTAGCCTTAGCCTTTGAAATTTCCATTTTTACCCTTTTTTATCAAATTCAACATTCACTTGGCTTTTAAAATCAATTGATAGCGCTATACAATTGTTTAGGTACCATTTGAAATACTTTTTGAACACAATACAACAATCTACATAAATCGTTCGTGTTGAGAGAAGCGCTTAACAGAGACATATATGAATATCCCGCTCTGTAGCGATTCCTATAGCGATTCACAGGAAATTTCTCTTTAAAAGTGACAATTAAAAGTAATCTTGAAAGATTGAAATTCCAAACCAATAAATTGTAATCCATAAAATACAGCATGCTCCAATAATGCCATCTAAAAACTGCCACACCGAGCACTGCACTGTGCTAAATCTAGTCCCAATTGGCGCATCGTGCTAACGAGATAAATAGCTAAAGCAGTTCATTCGATCGGTGCCGGGACAAACAAAAATAAAATCCACCCTAGCGGCTAGGCCCCCACCACTTGGCGAAGGTCAGCCAGCGTCCGGTGTGCGCGCCCCACACAGCGTCAGACACACCACCACCAGCGCTTAGTGGGAGATCCCGCGCTACCTTGCCGCGAGGCAGCTGGCCTACGGGCGCGACTTATTTTTTGCATTACATGACTTTGTTTGCACACAATTGTGCTGGAACCCGCGGGCGAGCCGAAGGGGGTTGTATTTATATTTGTGTAGTATTTTGCACTACCCCACACGAGCGCGCGAGCACTGACGTAATGCCATTTTTCTTCACCCGTTGACAAGTGTCTGAAAGGTGAGCATTCATCCGCGCTGTGGAATAATTGCACCGCGAATGAACGAGGGCACTCAACCCTCAAAGCACGGCAAAAACTATGCCGCTGAAGTTGTAAAGAGTGTGACTTTTTAAAGTGCTTGAAGCAAGAGAAGGTTTACTGCACATATTTTGTGACACAAAGCACGGATGATGACACGCGGGGCTTAACACTCTTGTTTTCGATGCCCTGTGCTCGGAACCATGTATCGGTTATTTGAGATACAACCGCAACCGAAGCTCCTGAAATCTGTGCAACCACATAATCCCTCTCCTTTGTGGAGCTCCTTCTGACACACATTTTTAACATGCTCCTGCACCTATGCAAATCGACCGGGCAGGATACAGACAGCAACATACAGCGACTGCTCTGTTCTTCGCACTTTCCCTCGGGAAAGGGTAACGGAAATTTCTACTCATCACCTATTCCACTGAATAAACAAGTAGCCCCCTGTGCGCTCGAAAGTTGTCTGCGCTGCGAGTGTGCATTTACTCGTCTTAATCACGGGGCTCGGGTGGTAGGGTTGTTTTAGTCATGTGTTCACATCCCATTCCCTTCCCCCGGCGCACCTACCTTGTTGATAGCAAGCGTCACGTCGTTTGCTAAACTACTCGCGCAAAAAATAAAACACCACTCAAGACGGCCGAACTGATTGTGGCTGCTAAAAGCTGGCTTTATCCGCTTGCCCGAAAGTGAAACGGCACGGCCGTGGCTCATTAGGGAAGCCCTGTGAAACGACTAATTTTCATTCCATACCCTAACGAAACGGCCACCGAAACGGCACGCACGCACGGTGCAACAATCAGTGTTTGGTGCGTCGGAAAACTGTAACTTTTCCTTATGCAACGCGGCCGCGTTCACGCTTTTGCCGGTGCGCGTTGTGATACTACTCGGCGGATGGTAATTGCGTCTTATAAAAAAACGGCGGCACAAATCGAATTCTCCACACTGAACGTAATATCGTACGGATTGGTTAATCACTTTTTTAACGTCATCCTGCTTCGGAGCACTTGAGACGAAAATATACCATCGGTTTCAAACGCGTCTCGCACGTCCGTGATGGTGGTTATTGACAGCGTCTTCTTGAGCATTCTCAAAAAGGTTTACAATTGTGCCTGCTTGCTCAACGTCGCCCTCTCGAAGGTGGGTACAGCGTGATACAAAATGAAATCAGAAACAAATATGCGAAACAACATCCAGCTAGGAAGAAACCCGTTCTTCCATATCAACTTGTTCGCCCAAGGTTAAGGCGTCGTTTTCCTTTCCCAAGTCCAGAGTAGAGAATGTTGAAAGCAAAAAAGGTCATCCACTAAGGTGCTCACAAAACCTCCTTCGATAAGAGAAGCTGGCATCGTGTGGGATGGTTTTGATCTTGAGTGGACAATGTTAGGCGATGTTGTAATTTGGCCCAAAGCACAAACGGTAAGCCCACGGCGAGACGACGCATCGGAAACTTGCTGTATCCATCTTCGGACAGCGATTACCATTTCAACGTGGGCAACACACTTTAATCTCGCCGTTGTCTACTGCCCATCGAACGATCGATATTCACATTTAGAGAAAGAGTTAGACGAATAATGTAATACTGTTTCTACAATAGACACATCACAAACTGAACCAAGCGCGAAAATGTTTGCGGTTACAAACACAATAACACACCTTCGGCCCGGATACTATCGATCAGAGTGCCGAGGGAAATGGTGATGGTACATTTTAACGTTCCGCTAGCATGATCACATTGCATGGTGAGAGGATGCACACACCATATTTGCATGTGAATGAGGAGAGCATCTGTGAGGGATAGGTTCCAGCTATTCATTTTCTGGTGACGTTTTATTCACCATTGCTGTGGTTTGTGTGCACTGCGCGCTGGATTAGCCGCTGGTAGTGGTAGGGACAAACAAATGCCACAAGCGATGCATTTTACATGCACAGCTTGAGACAAGCCCAGTGCAAGCGTGAATATCATTTCCGCCGGTGACGAGAGATTGCTTCCTGGAAAGCACTTGAGCGCGCCGGATCAGAAACCGCAGGAAAATGCTCAAACCGCAGATTGATCTACGGATGAATTGGTGCAGAAATTTGTGGTTGATCTCAACCGTCAGGTTATTCAGATTGTGAGCTAGCTTTGATTGCAAAGTGGAACTGTACTGCGAATATAAAAGTAAATTGCAATTATATGCACTACGACTAATTTAGACGTAATGACATTGTGTACGATAATACGAAATGTTTTCGGAACTACTGAGTCATGTTTAAAAGTTGAATGGTTGTGTTTTGTATCGTAATCTGGATATCTTAGGATGTAAATACTTCAGAATCTTGAAAATCGCACTTTTCTCCAATGATAGCTACAACAACTAAACAGATTCTATTTTACATGATATTTCATAATTCTTCGTACAAGTTTAAATTAAAACGCCAGTCCCGATAAAGTTGTAATATCGTACGCCCATTATAGGATCAATCCCGTATGGATCCTGCTATGAGTAAAATAAATCTAAAATCCTGCTATGAGAAAGCGAATATATAGAACCTTGCTATGGAGAAGATGGTCCATATGAGGCTGAAACCCATGAACGCATTAATGTCTTATGAGAGGCATACGAAAAATCATGTGAAATGAGTTTTAATACATAAACTATTAACTATTAAATAAAACCCATTGACAATTTCTACTCGATGTTCTACTCGAACTTCAACAAATTAACAAATGTACAATCAAATAAAATTTTGACCATGCATTTATCAAGTAAATTTTTGCCTTTTACTTGAACTCGTAACAATGTAGTTATGGTTAAATAACCCCACTTCAAACGCTACAAAGGACAAGAATTTTAACCTCATTATCCTCACGACCTTGTGATAAGTTCCCCAACAAATAATGACCTTCCAAAGCAGTAACTATGTAGAAAAGAAAACTCACATACTCATTTAATTGCTACCGTAACTGTTGCACTAATCACACGCGAGGGACCCATCATCAGCATGGCTTATATTGAGGGCCCCTCCTCTTTTGCACATCACAATAATAGTCACTCTCCCGATATCCTACGGTGCAGTAGCATCAGCCGGTGAAGAAAACCAAACGCAATCCAGTCTTCAGTCGAAACAGTGAAAGTTGTATGGCCGCGTACCACCGGTCTACCCCCAAGGAGGCAAGATCAGTCCGCACCCGCAAATGAAAAGGAATTCCAACACCACGTTTAACCGCCGGGGCCCCCATTAGTCCTTCACTCAAGGCTAAATCTCAAGTTCAAATTCGAACGGCGAGATTAGCGAACCGTTCCGTGTATCGGGACCAGCTTGGGGGCAATAAAGGACGAGCGCCAGCGTGATAAATGGGCGATCGGGCCTTGTAAATGTAACTATCAGCAGCACTGTTTCCGTGACATCCTGCAGACATCAAAACAAGACCCCCAAGGGTCTGGAAGGGGGCCTTGTGCATAGCGTACAGTGGTGCTCAAAACTATAGTTCCCGGAGAGTTTTGAATGTGTTGTTAATGTTTTCACTGGCGTGTTGTTACGCCCGGCTACTTTATTTATTTGATCAGCCGAACAGGCTCATGTCCGCCCTGCCTACCTACTCTCCACCCGGTTTGCAAGATCTTTGCAAGATGGATGGATTTTTAATCGCCCGATAGTCACTTTCTATTATCGCCCTTCAAAACGCCCCGGGAGCGAGAAAGAGAATGCGTCGTACTTATGAGGTCAGTTCCGGATTGGCACGCTGTCTGTCTAAGCCATCATGCCAGGGGCCTGGTCTTGTTGTCTACGCCGTACGGGACGTGTTTACCTCGGGGGTTTGCGAAGTATATCTTATCGCAATTAAAAACGAAGGCTTTCCCCTTTCGATGTTTCCACCCTCTGGCACTGATTGCCGAGTCGCACCGTTTGTGGTTCATTTTTGACATCATTTCGGTGACAAGGCAGCACGGTAAATAGACCGGTACAGTCACCAGACACCGTTTTGCCCGATCTATTTCCGGACGACACGCAATATCTATCTCTCTCCTTCCAGATTTTCCACTGACAGATATTTTAGTGTTCTTCCAGATTGACTTTTACTGTAACAGCTTCAGCGAACCACAAGTCTCTAGCTCCGGGACATAATCACAATACGAACTAGGTTAATCGATGGAAGATTATACCGGGGCTGTTGACTTTGGGCAACTTGCTCCGGGTTCGCGCTGCACCATTCACTCACTGACATTTCGCTGCCGGTCGCTAGCCGTGACCTTTCATTTATCGTGCCCACGAGCTGGTGCGCGAGCTTCTTTAATTAATTTATCTTCCCCTCCCTGTGCGACTCGATCCTACGTACATCACCACGATATCTCCATACCGATCAACCTAGACTTAGATCTTAGGCTTAGAGATGGACTTCTTAAAACAACACTTCTTTACGGTTCCTTCGGGCTATATGGCCACCGGTAAAAGGGGCTCACCAACATAACAGAGAACCGGTAACGCATCGTTGAATGTCCGAAAAACTGTATCCCATGTTTCGTCGTCACGGTTCCCCAAATCGAGCCAGCGCCGCAGTACGAAACGCAGCAAACGTGCGATCATCCCTAGCACGCGGTCGTGCAGGCGGTGTTCGCTTCGATCGTTTTCTTTTCGGCTGGATGCCTGCCCTTCCACGTTTCACCCGGTACAGGGTAAGCGCTTTCAAAATCGGAGCATATTGCGGCCATTGGCCCCTTTTTCGTGGGATGATGGCACACGTTCAGGTGCTTTATTCTTATACCGCCAACACACGCACACACACGGGCCACGGGTCACCTTCATAAGGCTGATGGGGATCAGGAGATGTTTGGATCGTGATTTAACTGAGCGCGTAAACAACAACATTCGCCCGACCGGTGCTTAATTAGGCAAACGAAAAGGAAGCCGCTGGCTGACCCACAAAACAATGAGCGACCTCAAACGATGATGGATGAATCTGACATTTTCAGCTGCCGTTTGGCGGCGGACTGCATTAGTCGCGGTGGGGATGCATTTGCGTGGAACTAACGTAATAGCCACAGGACAGCACTGGGAGATGGCAAACGTTGATAGTTATATTTGAAAAAGGCAGTGTAGGCAAGTTTTTTTTCTTCAATTTTATAAAAAAATCGTTCCAAATACTTTCCATGAATTGGTGCCATGACTAGGATATGCTCATTAAGCTCTTGGAAACGCAACAATAAAATAAATCCAATAAATGCACGTAACCGTTTGGCAACAATTTAAATCTATAACATTGCACCAAATGTTATAAAAACTATAGTCAAAAACATCAAACACACTCTGCCATTTTTTTTCTATCGCCCTCTCACAGGCTCATCGAGATCACAAATGGAGGCCCGTTATGGAAAAAAACACACAATTCTTGCTAATTACTCATAAAAAAAACTGTTCCTCTTTCTCTTTTCAAAGCTTGTATTCCCTTCCCGTACCCTTCGCATTAGGTCTTCATAATTAGCCCACTATTCCAGTGACCATACCATTCCCGACAGCAATAAACAGATAGCCGAGCTCATCGCGTTGTGAGATTTGGATTTAGAGCGACATCAACATCACACAGAAACCGCTACGGCCATTCCCATGCCGGACGTTCGAATGCCGTCGAAAGCTGAAGACCTCCTTTGTTCAGGGGAAAAAACGGAGAAAAAAGAAAACAAGCAACACACCTTGAAAATGAGTAAACGATCGAAATCATTTCGATAAACTCTATTGTAAAGACACTGTTTGAATAGTAAAGAGGCACATTTCGGGATGGTAATAGAGACAACTCTC
>KI921865.1:0-10463 GCA_000473525.2 Anopheles melas
GAACCCATGACGGGCATGTTTTTAAGTCGTACGAGATGACGACTGTACTACGAGACCGGCAACATATTCTATAATGTTTCAAAATAATAAGGCTATATTTTCTCCACCCTCTGCTCCTTAAAACTACCTACTCAGTGTTTATCCTGCTGAGAAATTTATTGTAAATTGACCGGTTAAATGAAGCAAAACTAGATATTGATTTACCCGATAGCTGGTGTGATTGTTGACGGGGGTGCTCTGATCAAATATTTACTATTGACACGCTGCAGCAAATTAGGCACCCAGCAACAAAGCACAAACTCCACTGGGAATTGCTTACACATGGTTAGAAACAAAGTCCACTCGAATCCTTTTCATCACTACAGCGCGTTTGTGATTAAAAATTAATAACCTTAGTTTTATTCCGGGCAGATTCAACCTTATCGACTTGGCGATAGTAACAACGCGCTCGTACACGTAGCAAATTGGATTCAAATTATCAGCTCCTTATATTCAAAAGTGCAGTCCTGTTGGCAGCTCAGTACAAATTTCAGCCTCGCAACACTGACATCATCTCCGCTCATCCATCACTATAGGATGAACTTCCTCCGACAGGAGCAACCGGCTGGCATGCCTCATATTTCCATCAAGCTGCTCCGAGTGTTTGGCGTTACCGGCGGTCCCGACGAACGCTTTCGCATCCTGCCGGTTATGCTGACCTACGTTTTCTGCATAGTAGTGCCCAAGTGCTTCTTCGGATATCCCGACCTTGAGATAACGATCATTGGCACCGCTGAGCTGATTTTCCAAACCAACTCCTTTTGTGGAATGTTTCTATTGTTTCTGAACAGAAGCAAACTGGCTGAGTTCATTCAACATGCTAGAAGTTTCTCCCAAACGGGTAAGTTTTAACAAACTAGAAAAATAAGCAAAATCGAACGAACCCTGCACAATTCGTTACAGTTATCCGTGCGTCACCTCCCGCGGTGGTCCAGCATTTGACGACCCAGCACGACATGATCCACAAGATAACCAGAATCTTCTGCATCGTAGTGATGTTTGCAGCTCACTTCTACGCATTAGCTCCATTTCTGTCAACGCTCTACACGTTCTACGGTACGGTACGGAACAAAAACGCAACCATGCACTACACGCTGCAAATGGAGGAAAACTTCTACGGACTACAGACTCGCACCTCGGCTACGCACTACCTGATCTTCGGTATCGTCATGACGCCTACCGCGTATCTCTGTGCCTTCACCGGCACGGTGAAGACTCTAACCATCTGTAATATTACTACCTACTGTATCCTTTACTTTCAACTGGTACAACTGAAGCTACAAACCGTAAAGCAGGACAACACATTCCGTCAAGAGTTGAAGTCGGTGATCAAGATGCATCAGGATGCACTTCACTGTGCAAGTCTGGTAGAATCTATCACGTCACTAGTGCTATTACAGCAACTGCTTCTATGCGTATTGATCTGGAGCTCAATGTTGCTTTACTTCACCGTATCGGTATGCGGCAAGTAACTTTATTGAATGTATCATCAAACTTGACACTGAGCTTTCAATCTGCAGGGATTCAATGTGAACTTTATGAATCTTTTTGTACTGTTCGTGTACGACACAACGGTAACCTTTGCCTACTGTTATCTTGGGGAAAAGCTATCGTACGAGGTAAGTTGTTCTTTTGATGTCAGTGTGATGAAGATTCTTAAGTTCTCTCTTTGTTTTTCTATTCAGAGTGCTCGTGTAGCACATACCGTTTACGAAAGTGGCTGGGAAACTCAAACCACCGACATACAGAAAGATCTTCAGCTAATTCTTGTCCGTGCTCAAAGTCCAGTTGGCATCACTGCTGGCAAGTTTTACTACATGAACATGGAACTGTTTGGCATAGTAAGTTGTGGTGATATCTCTTCGTAAGCTTACGCCCTGACGATCGTTTTCTCTCATCTTTATTTCCAGATAGTAAAAACTACCTACTCGTTCTTTGTGATATTGAGGGATCAGATTTAAAAAGGATTTCATTTACACCACACACCACCCGAAGAGAGCAAATTTCACTTACACAAAAAACTCACCAACCACTGCAGTACTTCAGTAAAACAACACTAATATGCCACTTCGTATTTTCAACTAGATCCAACAAAAGATGCTTACCTAAAAGTAGAGAAAGAATAAAACAAACACTTATTAGTTGTGTTGCAATGCAAAATAAAAAGATGAACATATTTTACGCCATCATCATCGAGCTAATATAACGCAATTACTAGCGATGCGCCCACGTTTCAACACGACTTATATAAAGCGATTTTCTAAAAGAAACAAACCACCACGCAATCGCTTCCTTCACATTCGCGTTTAAATATTGATAGAGTTTTCTCCAGTTTTCGCATGCCACAGCACCGCCACCAGCAGCAAGCGGACTATTGGATGCATAAATCAACCAGCAAATCGCGCTGCATCAGCGCTTTGTGCACGAGCACTCGGGCTTCGAAAGCCTGAAACACATGGAATCGATTATTGGGCCCACCGAAACGGCGTTCAATCAACGAGGGTGGCCTCTCAGGGCTTTGTTCACGCCATCCTACGCGTCAGCCAAGCAGCAACAGCAGAAGCATTTAGGCTTGATCGCAGAGGATGCGCTACTGAAACTTAATCTTTAGACAACCTCTTACCCACCCATCAAGGCTGCAAGTTCTTCGTAATCCCGAAAGAAATTACACATTTGTAAACAGAAAGCCTACACAGAATTTCCAATATCGGTTTACATGCTTTCGAGCAGTGTTTGCCACCGGCCGGATAGTTTGTGTTTACGTAAAGCGACATATCTCCCGCAGGATTGTCATAAACCCTTTAAAAACTGTCGCTGTGATGCCAAACAAACACAACACAACCCTAACCTGATCCCGAGGCACCGCCCGATCATCGATCGTCCTCGTCTGCTGCACACACATCGTTATATCTGTTCTGCCCAAAAATGGCAACCGGGCCCTCAGTAGGTCGGGCCAACGATGTGCGCAAAAGCCTTTCCCTCCCACCGTCGTTGTTGCTGTCGCTTGAAGATCTTCCACACACCGCCCGGATAAGCAGCACAGCAGCAATAGGTTTCAATTTTCCTCTTTTGCATAATGAAAAGATGGCTTTAGTTGTGGAGGAGATGCCCCCGAATCGTTTGATGCGGAGGTAGCAACAGCAGCGAAAAAGGAATCATATTTCAGACATAAATAAAGAGACTGCCGTTCAAATGATACATTGAGCCCCACACTCAAGACACTTGGCACGGTGGCACTGACGTGCATTAATTATTTAAATGAAGATTACGCTTTCTATTCGAGTTAAAAACTCATTCATCTTGTTACAAAAAATCAGATTTCGAAAGCACAAAAACGATCTTTTCGATTTCTTGTAGCTAAGTATGTGATACTCTTTGCTGAAGAAGGTTGGTCTTGCTATCTAAAGCCCACATACACACACACACACGTAATATTACACAAGCCGTTTCCGTTACGCGACCTCCGAAGCGCGATGACTTCATTTTTGGACAGTGGCAAAAACGCAAAGCCATTGCCTTTATATAGAGGTCCAGCGTTTGCTGCGCTACACTACGTCACGAAGATCACCTTGAAAGCAGCTCGAAGGCAGGAAGCTTGTTTTTATTATTTCCCACTCCAACTACCTTTAAGCAACGTGCAAGAAGTTACATGCAGTTCTGTCATGTGGTTTTTGTTGTTGCTTGCACCACCACCAATCATCAACAAACACTCCCGCGCCCACTGTTGATGACACAAATTGAATAAATTGTACCAACGACCAGCAGTGTGTACATACACTAGCTCAAAATACGTTTTTGCTTTTATTGTTTTAAAAAGGAAAATCTTTTTCCAACCTGAGCTCGAAACAAAATCACGTTCCATCAAACCCCACCACACCGCTGCGTACTCTACTTTTTACTCGCTGTCATTTTCCACCTTACCGGCTGACGGACGGGTAGTGTGTGGATGGCGCCACACGAGGCGCGAAGAAGCCCCACGAGCTGAACGGTGAAAACGTTACACTGCTACCACGCACACATTCCAGTCTCAGCAAGGGCAGGGTAGAGAATGGAAAGGAAGGGAAGTGGTGTGGCAAAAACTATAAAGCCCTATATTTTCCCTTCGATCAAGCGCGATGGTCAACACCGGCACGCAAACTACATTTTCGTTCCATTTTGCTTTTTGTGTGCGTGTGTGTGCCATCATTTGCTCCAGAAACGACGACAAGGGAGAATGGAACGTACGTGCAACGATAACGGGCAAGAAAATGGGGAACCAAGAGACCGCAAAAAGGGTAATGTCTTTTCGTAGTACAGGAATCAATAAGAGAAAAAAAGCATTGGATGTGCGGGAGCAATTTCCAAAGGCCACCGTACTATCTTCTGCGAGCAGTTCTTGTGGTACACCCTATTATCGTTCACTGACTCGGAACACACGGAGACACACGTGGAAACTACTTTTCCTGCCAGTCAACATTCCCAGGCCGGGAGGTCGCCGTGTGTAGCAGTGTCCATCTGGAAGCAAACTTCATTCCGATGCGTTTTCGATTAATCGTCCGTTCCCAGCCATACTACCACAGCGTGCGAAGATGTGCTGCCGCCCCCGGGAGACCCCCGGAAGAATTTGCAGCGACGACAGCTTGACAGTGTCGTACGACAGCGCCTGTCAGCCGTAGTTCTCGCTGACTAGGGCATACGATCTTCAGGCTCGCTCGCTCGGTACCGCAATTCGTCGTACATCTTGTGAGCTGCTTTGCCACACAGATTCGCCTATCAAGTTGCAACAACAAACAAAAAGAGAAAACTCCACTACTCCATGTTGCCATGTCGCTGGGTCCTCTCGCTAGGGCGCCCTCATTATTCACTTTTCGACAAAATGGTGACAAGCGCTGACCGTTTTTGGGTTGCGGTGAGTACGAGTAAAGGTTTTGGAGCATAGCCGTTCTCTCTTTCTGCATCTTCAAAGAAATTAGCGTTCGTTCTCTATGTTCGATAGATTGTATGTCTTGCCAGCCTTCACCTTGTACCGACACGGACAGCATTGCAGGTTACGGTATTGTCGTCATCGTAGAATGCAATCTCTACTCGGTTAACAAGCATCACAACGAAACAGTGGGAAAGGTCAAGCAGGGGCAATTAGCTGAAGTTGTTGTGTTTGAAGCGAATATTGTAGCTTACAAAAACATCGGAGAAAGAAATGTGTGCCACATAACACAGCCAGGCATTGTTCTGAAGTTCGGCAATGCTCCTCCCGAATCAGAACATTGGAGAGTAACCGGTTATGTTAATTTCTGCAGCTGAATCCTCTTTCTTGTGGAATTGTGGTTTTGGTACTGGGCGATAGGATCTCTGACTTCAATAAGACTTGTGATCAAACGTATTGTAAACATTCTGATGTATCCTTGCCCACCGGACGTTAGTTCTGAACGTGTATCAGACTGCCAGATGTATCAAGATTTCCGCATGTGTAACAACAAAAAAATGTGGAACGCAACTCCGTACAAACACACCTGGAAAGCAGTGCGCACTCGTTTCCGGTGTGTAATTCCGGACCGCAGAAACCTGCAGACAAACACACATACACACACACACACCAGGTGGAACGTAATTATTCACAGCATGCGGTGGTAATGATCCTCCAAACAGCTTACATCCCCACACTGCCCAAAATCAAATTTCGTTTGGAGTTGATGGTGGAGAATCTCCCAACACTACTGAAGATTCACACACCGAGTCGCTACTTCCCTGGTGGGATAATCGTCTTTCATTCACTATAGATAATGCTTCTCCCCGTTCCTACTCCATGATCCGCTCTAATCTGCAACGTGTGTGCGCTGTTAAAAATAAGAAGCCGCCACCGTACAAGATGCTTGCGGAATTGAACGATCTTTGCCACTGCCTGAGACGGGCCGTTTTTACTACTTATTTCTGTCCATCCTCAATCCTCCATCCAACGACCCGGAACGCGAATTCTTTCACATACTCTCACACGATTGCGAGAGCCAGGGTTAATGCTTTAATGCTATTTCTTTGCGCCACACAGCATTCGTTTCGGTTAAAAGCATATCTATTACCATGTACTCACCACCACCACCCGGGGTCTCCACACCTCTTTGCCATTTCGCTATTTCTCGCAAATACCTTTATTGAAACATTCTTCCTAGGGAAAATTTCGTTCATATGCTCAAGATATTTCTCCCAAGCGGGGCACGCGTTGACTTTGAAGCTTCGGCTAACACCATTTCCCTTCACACAGTACACGTGATCGCCCTGAAACAGACCCTGAGCTTCTGCTGTGACTTTGCCATCCTTTAAAAGCTCATTAAACTGCTGAATGCTTGGAACCGCTTTGGATGGGCCGCCTTAATTCCGAGTGTGAAAAAAAGGGCTCCGACGAGAGCGAGCGTTTCAATATCATCCACACGGTGGATTTCCTACCCAAACAGGAAGGTTCTATACGTGGATTGGAATTTCTTGCAAACTCGCCGATCTCAAACTACACCCTGTGAGTAACCGCCTGCGCTTCTGCTGAGTCATTAACCGTCTCTTATGGAGCGGTCTGCTCCACCGTGTTCGGACGTACCGCGCACAGGGGTCAATCTTGGCCGTTGCATTATTCTTCAAATACGGCTGTAAATCAAACAACACCCGGGTCTATCTTGGCGGGGGTACACAGGAGAGCTCCAAAAGCGAACACAGCTGCTCAACAGCTGTTATTTATTCAGTTTCGTTGGAGATAGCACAAGCGCACGCCCCATCACCAGTCTCTAAAGATATTGCTGCTATCGAAATCATTCACCGAAATCATTGTTTTATTTTGCCCTGTAAAAGGAATAACCGCACCGTTGGTTCTTTTGGGTGCGATTACGTACAGCAGTTTTTGAATCTGTACGCATAATGTAACAAAATCTTGGAGAAGCTAAAATCCTAACCTACAGTAACACATTATTCGCCTGCCTTTCAAGGTCCCTTGAAAGGTCCAACACAGCCGGATCCGTTCATCACCCTGAAATGTCGATTTGCGAAATATTGCACGAGGACACGGGGTTATTACTTTGTGATACAAAAAAAAAACTCCTAATGTTATGACTACCACCATCCGCCCATTTAACGTCCAACGATCGCATCGAACACATCGAACGGGACGTTTCTGAGTCATTCTTGCGCCGGACGCTTGCGAAGGTAGCAACCACAAATGCCGAGCCATAAAGATCTTGCCATCGCATTTTAGACGGCAAGACGGCGGCGACGCTTCTTCGGATCGTCCCTGAACTTTGCTGTGCCGTTGTGTGAATTGTTGGTGGAGTTGGTTAATTGGTTGGGCCATTTTTAATACAAAGAGAACACAATTCTTCGCCTTGACGCCAGTAGAAATCGAAACACATGTGTGTGTTGAAGCACAGTTTAAAGATTAATGGGGTAAATTCCAGACCAAAACAAAGCTGCACTCATTGATGCAGTGTTTGCCGGAATAGTCTTCGAGTGGTGTGATGCATATATCATATCATTGCTAACATAAATGCATCTCCAGTGTATAAAAACATACAAAGAGAGATATTCGAAGCGAGCGAAGCTGTAGCGATCAACATGACAGACAAGGGCAGAACGGAAATTAATGTTACAGAAGCTCAGAAGCATCGCCGTCTTGTCGCTCTCAGTGTCTTTAAAAGAAGATTTCTATTCGTTTTGAATCTTTTGATTGTAGAAGTATTGCTTAGTGACGAAAAATATTCACTGTGTCTTTCGAACTGGCCCAACAAATGATACCTTTTTGTAGGGCTTTGGAGGTGCTCAAACTTTACGAAGCACACTAAAATATAATTTTGCTATAGTTTTCATTGCGGTTGTGTTTTGAACAGTTGAACGCCTCGAAAAACCAACACAACCGAGGTTCAGGTTTCTAAAAATATTTTCCTTTCCAGTATGGGTAAAGTTTACCATTCAACAAACACCGAATGCGCTCTTTTTCGAAACGCTACCGTGCGCACGACGACATGAAAACGACATGAAATGCAATTGCGACGCCGTCAACCTCGGCCTGCTTGTTTGTGTTAACTTCCTGCGCCGTCGAAACACACCGCCGCAAACCGCGGAGTGCGTTTTGTACACAAACATGCGCACACAGTCACACAGCCGTCCGATCGGCGACACGCATGGAACTTTGCTTGCGCTTCAACATCTTGTGCTGTTGCGCCCTCGTGCGTCTCTGTCAACGCCCTTGCAGCAGCAGCGCTGCTGGTGTGGTTGTATGTGTGGCTGCATGCTGCGCAAACGTTTCAATTATGCCTTTTTTCCACCTCCCCAACACCCCTCCGGCGGCCAAGCTCATCATTATTCGGTAGCGCAGCACAGAGTCCACGCAGACACACAAACCAACCAACAACCCATGGAGAGGCCTTTTTCCTTCGCATTTACAAGACACTTCAATTCAATTAAATTAAAGTTCCACCCAATCGCAATCCATCAGGCGAGCACGCACCGGCCGCACACATTGCCCAACTTCCTCTGCCACAACCCGTGCGCAGGGGGGGGTACAGGGTTTCGCTTTCGTTCCATTATCAGAGCTTCAGTGTTACACATCATGGCACAAGAACGGTACGTGCTGCTGAAACGACGGCACTGGAAAGATGCAAGCGCATCCACAAGCTTCATAAATCCAATAAATCCTGGTTCAACTGGTCGCACCAGCTGTATGAGTCGAGTGGCAAAAGGTCCTACACACTGACCAGACCTGATACCTGAGGGCTGAGGGCATTAGGCATGTTGCGTACAACTCCAGGTGGAACGGAGCTACAACCCCTAGAGATTTTAACGTACTAACCCTTTCATTTTCAACGCTCAACGATTCACGGTTTGGTATGGAAAAGGGAGCGTGATCACAACACGATCCCTAGTCGGTCTCTATGGTTTTGCGTTGATGGAAGGCACATTTAATATTCTTACATCACGAGACCGCTGCGTATGTAGATTGGTACAATATTTTATCAGCACAATTAGAGTTTCATTTCCGGCATTTCATAGAACGAGGGTTTGTGCTACGCATTGCTACGAAGCATCGAAGCGTTCCAGCAAGGGGTTACTCCTTAATTAATTGGTTTAACACTGTGTGACGTTAGTATTGAGGATATTATTCTTGATCATAGAGATGTTGTTGTGTAGGGCATGTATTCTTGAGTTTATTTCAAAAATTATCATAATATTATCATACAACAGGAGTATTTATATTCCAAATACAAACAAAATGACTTTTTGGAATTCATTCTGCTCAATCATACTGCTCTGTTTGACTATCGAACTCCATTAAATGATATCAAGCCATACACATCCACAACAACTTAACAAAGCCCCTTCACTTTGTTGCTCCTAATGCACTTTGGCTACACAACCACTCAACCAACACACATCGTCGCGTAAGCGCGATAAGAGTTTTGACTCACAAGCTCAGTGTCGGAAAGCAAGAGTTCAAAATTATCCCAACTCCACCGCGCGACGACTGCTCCACCACACGCTTAAAAGCTGCTGCACTTTCTTATCTCTGACGTTGTTACTCCCGTTACTCGACAAAACTGGACGCAAAACGTCCACACACTCGACTGGTTTTTATTCCTTCAATGTCTTTCCATCATAACTTTCTTTAACGCCACGCCACATTTTGGTAGACGTCAATTGAGAGAGAGAGAGAAAGAAGAGATCGACAAACGACGAGAATCAACTAGTTATCCGAAAGGGTAACAAAAAACTGACTTCAAGAACTTGGCTCAATTAAACTGATGTTCACAGGATCCAAAAACAAAAACGTGAATTGACTTGCCCAATAGATCAGCTTCTAAATTGTCCGCCCACAAAAAAGGGATTGATTTTCATCGCTCCATTTGGTGCTGAAATTTGATCGACACCCCCAGAATGCGACCTCCAGCTTTTGCAATGTGTATGCGCTCGGCGAGAGCACACACAAGAGGAATATCCAAGCAAGCGAAGAAGACCTCCCGTCCAGAAGTTCCGATCCCTGAAGTATGCTAAACGCTCACACTCACACACTCTCCAGAGACCTTCTCTGCCCCAATGTGCCAAGAGGTTGCCCTTCCGTGCCGGTGTTTACTTCGGGCCTTAGTTAATAGCCGGCAAACCGTTTCGCAAGTGGCGAATTCACATACACACACTCAGAGCGGCGGTACACGTCATGTAAGAGCGAGGAGGGCACATGTACAACCGGCTTTGACCATAACCATCGCACGCGCCCGCACACACACTTAAACTGGATGGAGCCGGAGTGGAGAGCTCAGGGACGAACACATTTACCCTTTTTTTTGTTTTTTTTTTTTTTTTTTGCTATTGCTGCTGTTCCAAGTTTCTTGTGCGATTTTTACCATTCTCTTTGCCGGCTTACTGTTCTGCCCTTTCCATCACAAACCCCCCTTCCTTCCCGGCTATCCACAAATTGATAT
>AXCO02010288.1:0-11345 GCA_000473525.2 Anopheles melas
GAGAGAGAGAGAGAGAGTGTGTGTGTGTGTGCCAGCTCCGTTGTTCCGTGGTTCCGCAATTTCGAAAGCAAGCTCGGGTCGCGCGCGCGCGCCCCCTTGCGGGAACATCATCACCATCATCGTCGGTTGTACCCAGTTCGTCCATCAAATCGTACCAGCTGGTTGCATGTAGTAGTCCACTACGAGAGAAAACCTCTCTCGCTCCCCCATTGCCTAGCTGCTCTGCGTGTCTCATAACACTCTGTGTACGAGCACGATCGTGCAAAGGCCGTGTCCAACCTTCGGCGACGTCGCGCAATGTGACAATTTTCCTTCTCTCTCCTTACCGACCAGGGTGCGTGAAAGAGCGAGTTGGTAGTGAACAGCCGGGACCTATTCCTCCTTTGGGTCAGCAGACCTTCTCCAGCCGTAAAAAAGCGGTGTTGCGCGTTGCGAAAGGAAAAGATTCCCGAAATTTTTCCCTCTTCCCCCCCCCCCCCATCCCCCTCAATACACTCTTGCCGCTGTAAGACGCGTCGCATCAGGTGTGTGAGTGTGTTTCGACAAAGAAATTGTAGGTGAAACGTGTTTACCTTGACTTCGCCGGAAAGTCATTTGCGGCAGTCTTGAAGAGGGAGCGAGAAAGATTCCTTTTTCTTTTCGCATTGTGTCTGAAGCATTATTAAGATTCGTTCGATTTACACAAGACACACATACACATGTATCCTTTGTGTGGTAATAATAATTCTGCAGAAAAATTATCTCCCAACGTTCGCACACGGCAGCAGCAGATCGATTGTTCCTTTCGGCTCCTTCTCTCCGCTGTGCGCGCAACCATACTTGACTGGCTTTGTTCGATGTGTGACAGAGACGGCGAGTGTGCAGGTTCACCGTCGCATTATTCCTCGTGATCGCATTAGCGGCAGAAGCAGGCAGATGACGATGATGGTAAATGATGGTGTGACGGGGGCTTTTCTCTACATGCCTGTCTCGCTTCTGTGAATTATCGTCAGGCGGCGCGTCACACTTTCTCCCTTGAATGTAATAAGTCCCTTGCGGAGGAAAGGGTTTATTAGCCTACACACCCATACACACACGCCCATACATAGCAGAACCGTTACGAGTATCGTGGCTGCTTGGAAAACGTTGGTCTCTAAAATTAGGCAGACCAAAAACCGGCTCTTTGTACCACGTTACAAAATTGCGATTTTCGTAAATTATTTTTATGAAAACCGTTAGTTTGAAATTTTCATTTTAATGAGTGGGAAACAAAATCCACTCTGTGGTTTCCTTGAATTGTTAAATTACCCTTGCCAACGAGAGAAAAGGTGCAGAAAATCATCGTTTGCTCGAAAAGAAGAGACCCCATTGCCCATTCACAGCTACACGCAGCGCCACAGGGTAGGATGCGTACCGAACCCGGCAGTGTAAACGCGACGCCGCAATTTCGGTTTTCTCGGCCATCGCCGCCATCATACGTGCATACGCACACACTAACACACATCCGTCTCCTATACGCTCTATAGCAGCAAGTTTGGCAGCACACAGCGATCGTGTGTCGTGTTGTACGTTCCGCAAATTGTGTTTTCGTGCATTCAGTTGACGTTTCGGTAAGCCTCCCCATATTCGCTCCTTGCTAAGAAGAGTGTGTGTGAGTGTGTGTGTGAGTATATTGCTTCTGTTATATATATATATTTTCCATTTCCTCCATTACGGGTGGGTTAGCAGCATTGTGGTACGTTTGCTAAACGTGCGAGTGTGTGTGCGTGAGAGGTTTGAAAATTGGGAAAAGAAAATCGCTGTGCAATTTTTCGAGCAGCTGCTCGCTTTTCTGACTTTGTCCCCCCCCCCCCTCCCCCAACTCCCTCCCGGCCCCATTGGTATTGGTGAAGCGCGAGGCCCAGTCCGGCAACTTCTCGGCTCAGGAACGGATATCGCTCACTACTCGCTTGCTCCATCTCTCTCTCTCTCTCTCGCGCTCTCTTGGGCAGTGCCGACGTGCCGTTTCTTCCGCTCGCGCACACACTAGCGCTGTCGCTCTTTGCGGGTTTGCGGGACCGTGCCCGTAGCTGCGCTGGTGTGCGTGTGCGAGGCCGCCCTGCCGTGTGTGTATACGCTACCGGTGCGTGTGTGTGTGTGTGTGTGAGCGTGTCTCCGCTGCCTCTTTCAAGCCCAGTCATCGTCGCCATCGAGTGCGCGCAGCCATCTTGATAATCTCTTGCGAGTCGTTCACCAGAGTGGCAGCAGTGTGTGGTGTGTGGTTGCGCACGGTATAAAACTTTAATTTCTTGCAAGAGGCCTTTTTTCCGCAGGCAGGCAGGCAGGCAGGCTATATTAGGTGTAGATAGTCTGGTCGGTCGGTTTTTCGAGGGCTTAGAAGCTGTTCGCGTTTTCTCTGTTTTAATTTCCCGTGCGAGTGTGTGGTGGTTTTTTTTTATGTTGGTGTGTCCAAGGGTACAGCAGAATTATTTTTTTTTTTATATCCATCGACGAAGTACATTTTCCTCCGCCTTTACCTGAGAGTTGTGTGTGTGTGTTTTGTGGTCCGATTTTTTCATCCCCCCCCGGAAGAGGGAGCGACCTCATCGATTCTGTCGGAAGGGTTTTCGCTTGCCTCCGCAACAATTGCAGAAATCCTTACCTTCCCGATTGGGGTTTTTTGGGAAACGTAATCCCTACTCCCTCCCCCCTGCAAGGGGTCTGCTGCTGTGTGTTTTGTCCGTTGTGAAGGGGGGGGGGGGGGGGGAGCATGGTTTTGAAGGGGTACCACCAGCAGCCATCAAATTCGTTCGACAAAACCCCTGAACGCTGGCTGGCGCTGGCTCCCCTTTCTGTGTGGTGTGTGCTGCTGTGCTTCTTGGTGTGAAGATCCGCACCCCTCCATCGGTTTCTTTCTTTTCATGCCAGGGGAGGAGCAGGGGAACCTTTTTTTTTCTTCCTCTTCGGGCGACTACACCAATTCGCACAACTGTGTTTAGCTCTCGTCCGGCAAAGGGAACCTCAAAAATCCACCGTGTGTGTATATATATATATGTGTGTGTGTGTGTGTGTGTGTGTGTGTGAGCTGTGCGTACTAAATAGAAGTAAAAAGCTCAGCTCAGAAAATTCACCCCCCCCCCATCATTCCATACCCTTTCCCGGAGTTTCTTCCAGCATTTTCTAACACTTTGCGTAGCGGGCACTCTGTGTATGTGTGTGCAACATTAATCGTGAAAAAGTGCAATTCTGTGTGTGTGTGTGTGTGTGTGTGTGTGTGTGCATTCCACAATGACACTAGGAAATGTAGGAATCGCTCGCTCGCTCTCTCTCTCTAAAGCAGGAAAAATAGAAGACTAAACACGGTCGGATAAGGGGAAGAAGCGGGGCGATGGTGTTGGAAGTCACCAATATCTGGTTGTGCTTAGGCACTTGCTCTCTTGGGTGTCTCTTGTGCGAGCCCAAATAATTCAAGTAAAAAGTGCATATAAGTGAGGTTAGGCAATGGCGATTTTCGTTGCAATCGTGTCGCCGTCTGCAGCCGAGCGGCGGTGGTGGCGGCATGTGCTGCTGCTGCAGCCACAGGCACAAAACGGCGTTCTAGAGAAAACCATCGACATGGGGTTGAAGTTTTGGTTTCCTTTAGGTGTAGAGTACAGTAGGCTGCTTTTTTCCACGATATTGTGTGTGTGTGTGTGTCTGCCTTTTTGATGGAGCAGCAGCAGCACTGCTACGGTGAACTAGCGAAGCACTCCGGGAGATGCGAGAGCGAGATAGGGCTCTATAAAATGAGAAAGAGCGAGCTTGCCAAGAGCTGGTAGGGGTGGAAGGGGGGGGGGGGGTGATGTGTCGACGATTTTTGTTGCTTTTCTCTTGCTTGAAGGAAATTCCATTTTCGCTGTTGGCACTAACTTCTATTGTTCATGGCACAGACACACACACACATGTGTGTGCGCCGTACATTGGAACATGGAGAAAGCCTCAAGTGGCTTCCCCGATTCTCTGTCGACTCCACAAACAAGTATCGCCCGCCCCCCGTTTTTGTGTCGTTTTTGTGGCTGCCAAGTGTCCCAAACTCTTGAATGGAAAATTCACTAATTACGGACACGCACACACATGCACATGCCGCAGAACCGGTGGCCGGGAGACACTCACACACACACACATCTCAGAAAGAGAAAGAGAGATCGTTTGCCCCAAATTTGACATTCGTCATTGCTGTTTTTTTTTTGTTGGTTTGGCTGTTCTTTTCCTTTTTCGAAGGCGTGGAAAATTGACCCCCCCCCCCCCCCCCCTACTGTCCATTTCATCAATCTCTATCCCGGAACGTTTGTGGAAAGCTTCACTCACCTCTAACAGAACAAAGTGGCCATCCCTTCCACTTCCTATCGCGTTTTTTTTGTTTTTTGGAGGTTATGTTGTAGTCAACGGATTGTTTCGTAGGGTGCCGCCGCTTCACTTTTATTGTCTTTAAAATTATAATATTTAATAGAACATTTAATTGATGTCCCAAAGCTTTGTAACATTGAAACAAATTTTCTAATGACGTTTTTTTTTATTTCTAAATTTTATCTCTATTTTCCGGCTTCCCAATTACGTACGCGGATGTGTGTACACAAACGACGAACAACAACTGCTGCCAACTGCACCGTGATGATGCACACCGCAACACTTACTTCGCTGGTCGTCCTCGGTTTGCGCTTCAATCTGCTGCATATGCACACACACACACACGCACACACATACAACATGAAAAAAATGCGCAACATCTCACGCGTATCATCGGCCTCCCCCCTCCCCTCCCCCCCATTCGCGCCACATCACCGTGTGTCATTCGTTTAGTGACCTTTTAACTGAAGCGTGTGTGTGTCTGTGTTTGTGGTGTGAAAGCCCACAGCGAGAGAGAGAGAGAGAGAGAGAAGGAGCACAAGAGACACTCTAAGTACCAACCATTAGATTTGCCTACAATACCCCCCCCCCCTCCGCACTTACGGTGGGTGTGTGTGTGTGCACGCGTTTGTGTGGTGTGTGGACAATATCTGTTTTCGTAATTCAGCAGTCGTCTCAATCTCTGTGCAAAAACACATCCACCACCGTCCCGGTCCGGAAGCACGCGGAAGCAGCAGCCACCAACGTTTCCGGTGTGAGCGTGAAGTAGCCGCGTGTGCGTTGTGTGTGCGTGTGCGCGCGAGTGCGCTTACCCCCGTGTGTGCGTGTCGTGTGCGCGGTGTGGGCCACCGCTGCTCGAAGGACGTATCGAAGGCGCCGCGGTTTGCAAGATCAACTAATTCCTATCGATCAGTCGAGGGAAGAGCTGAGTGGGAGAGAGTTGTGTGAGGTGATCAGCAATCAACACACCTGATATAGTCCTCGCGACCCCTGCGGCTGATCGTCAATCAAACAACACACCAGCACACAACAGCCAGTTCTCTCTCAATATCGTCGTTTTTGGTCGTTTGCGCAACGATCGACCAACCCGCTTGCGCTTCGTTGGTGCAACGGTGCGGAGTGTGCGGAGAAAGAGCGAGTGAGCAAGAGAGAGAGAGAGAGAGAGAACGAGCGTGCCCTCCGGTGGAAGACGTGCACGTATCATCCCTCCCCCAACCCCTCCCCAGCAGAGCCGATAAGAAAGATCGAGGATGGCATTAAAAAGAATTAATAAGGTACGTGGTGTGGTCCGTTTGGCAGTTTTGTTGTGATTGGGCGTTCGATAAGGACCTGCCGGATAATAGTATGTCTTTTTTTCTGTCGTGTGTCTGTGTGTTTAAATGATTCATTTTGTTTTTAATTTAGTCCAATTAGATTTTTAGGAGATTGGTGCTACTGTGGGCGAAAGTCAGCCGTCAGCTTCGTCCGGGATACAGAACAAAGATTATCAAACTCCGAATTGGTTGAACGTGCCAAATGCTCAACTTACTCTAGAGGCTTAGTTCTGGAATTGGGATGGAAAAGTTGATCAAGAATGGCACTGAGCAAACACACATGTTACTGTTACGTCACTCTTGTATGAAGAGATTTGATTGTCATTAATGCTTTGGCGCCTCACCACTGACTGTACATTATTTCTTCTATCACCCTCATGTTATGGTGGTTCGATGATTGGAAGGTTGCATTGGGCGTGAGTTGGGGAATGTAAAGGAAGAGACACACATGAACCATTTTAACGATGCTGGTGATGGTGGCTTGTCTGTGACCAGTAAATGTAAATTAACTCACCAACGTTGGGGCTGTGTGTGTACACGTTTTCATCCCTGTGCTGTGGCGCCGGATGTTTGAATTTTCATTTTCCTGCGCCAAACGGTCATAAAAATGGCAACTCCTGCGTGGTCTGCATTTCGTCTGGGGCGAGGCGGCGTGATGAGTTGGTTTTGTTTTTTTTTCTCTTTTTTTTTAATGTCACAATAATAACATGCAAAATGTGCAACTAAAGCATTTGCACACACTCCCAGAGCAGCGAAAGTTGAGAGTTGCTCGGTGTGATGGCGACTTGGCGAGATGGGCATGTGTGTCCAGCAACCTTCTAAGGCTAAGATGCTAAATGCTTTTGCCTGCTTCCGTAAACCCAAATGTAGGGGTTTGTGATATCGTTTTCCCCCCCTTGGAGGAAAATATTTATTTTATTTTTTTTTAATTTGCTTACCCATGCAGTTTTTATCCTTCAACAGTTGTATTTCTGTTCGCGCGTTTGCTGTGTGACATGTGTGCACAGCTTGTCGGCACGGTTCGTTCGCAAATTGTTTGAATGAATGGTCAAAACGCGAAGAGAAACGAGACGGACGGTCGTCACGCTGTTCTTGAGTTTTGGCTTTGCCTGTTCTTTTGTCTGTGTTGGCACCTTGAATCGACTGGTTAAAGAAGGACTGTAAATGCCTCCAAGCACAAGACGGTGCTGCCAATCTGGGAGAAGCTGAGGTGCGGCCACAGGAGAGGACGTGTCTTAGTGGTAGTGAATAGCCCATAAACCACCCCAACAATGACCATTGCCTCGATGGATGAAGGCTCCATTTTGGCAGCGAAAAGTGAAGCCACAGAGCGCGACCGGACCTCCCGTCGGAACCCACTGGGTGGATTATCATGAGAGAGAGAGTATGAAGAGGATTGAGCGTGTGAAGGTAATGGCATATTCGCGCAGGTCACGGCAGACATACTTTTAGGAGTACGGAGGAGCACCATAGACACCCAGGCTCTTCTTGTGTGTGCATATGGTTCCTTCAATTCTTGTCTTAAATCGCGAATGTTGTCACCTTCCCAACCGCTGCATCTTTTCGGCGGTGAGAAGAGAAGTAATGTCTCCTTGGAAAACAGACGTCAATTTGAGATGCCGTAAATGTTGCAATGGATCAACCAGAATTAGTGTTGGGTTTCATGAATCTTCAGCGATGAGAGTGATTCGAATCTCTAAAGAAGTTTTGAATCTATCCGGCTGCGTCCCACTAGCTAAGAAATTTCGAAAACCTGTGTATGCTGGTATGACCGTGTAGCTTGTTACAGTAATTAGAATTTATGGAGATTTATAAATCCCATTAGATTCGTGAATCTATCGAGGTTCATTAATATTTGAGATATTTGAGACGAATCTTTTCTACCGAGGTTCAGATTCATTGAATCATTTCAAAGATTCATTCAGAATCATAGATAGATTGAATCAAAATTACCCAACACTAACCGGGATTAAAGTACGTCTTGTTGTTCAGCGTTCTATTTAGGATTTTAGTTACTTATGAGGTTTATTTTCCAGTTCATATCCAGCAGCTCTACAGTTAGTTCAGTTTAAGCGAGATATTCTAATATTTTAACAGAACTTCTCTCGTGTGATGAACCTTAACCGAACCATTCCTCACACCTCTTGGGCCAGTGCGAAATCAGCAAGAAATTGAAATTTAACGATTGAAGTAAAATCATAAATAGTGGTGAATAGAGGGCGAGAGAATTGCACAGTGAATTGAATTGATTATATACCATCGAGTTGGTGAGTGGCCGGTTCCATCCATGTTTCTTTTTTTTTTATGACCACTGCTCTTGTCCTCTTGGCAGCATCACCTTTCTCGAGTTTTATAGTTGTGTAGGGAGAAAGGGTGTTGTTGTTGGTTAGCGATTTTATGGTACCCACTGGAGGGGGGGGGGGGGGGGTTAAGGTCGTGGTATTGTGATGTTTTCCGACATTAATCCCATCGACAGCAGAGTTGGGTGGGCAATCTTTGCGGCACAAAGGGATTCCCCCCCCCACCCTTCCTCCAACGTCCATAAAATTACCGATGGAGCTCATCGTAACGAATCAGATGGGATTAGGCTCGGCATCGCTGTAACATGCACTACGGTGTTCTCGCAAAAGAGAAACGAACTCGTCATCTAAAGCCGGCAAAAAGACAAGTTGCCGAGCACTGTGGAATGCACTGCAATCATTTCTGAATTGCATCGCAAGTGTGAAACACAATAAGGAAGAAATTGCTCAACCGATGGCTCATGCAAAACGAATTTATTTTGCCATGAAAATGACTATCGGTTCGACTATTCCATTGCTGGTTTTACTGGCAATTAAAACATGATCCAAGAACATGTTCTGGTTATGATTTCGAAACTGCTCTCGGCTCGTCGGCCCATTGTACGGTATATGCATTAATCCATGGACCGATTTCGTCCAATGCGAGTATTTATTTCGAGCAAATTGGTATCGCGGCATCGGCAATGTAATTAAGCTAATCTAATTTAACGAATTTGCGTATCGCATTTCACTAGAAAAGAAATGGTTCGTTTGCAGGAGCTCCACTGTGCCTCGTTTAATGGGCTCCATTAAACAAAACAAAATTTCAAAAAAATAAAACAAGATATGTAGTTACTACCTCCTGTATAATGTGTAAGAGCACCGGCAAACCAATTGTTTGAATGTGTTGCCAATTAGGAGAGGAGGATAGCGATCAGGTTGGTGGCAGAAAATACACTCGTAGGCCTGGGAAACGTAGTGACGGAAATCTTGTTACGTGTCCTTTTTGTGTAGCCACGCATCATCTCGTCATTGCAGGCATATGAGATCATCGCGCATCCTATTTAGCAAATAATACAGCGCATGGCAACGCAAATTGACCATTGCTTCTTATTTGATTTCTTTTTGTTTTCTGGGAGGAGTGTGGCAAGCCCACGCAATACTCCCGTTGTCACTCAAAGTGCGTTTCGTTGTGTTGTCTCACTTTTTCTTCGTTTCCTTCATTTATTTTGTTTTTTTTTTTTATAACTTCTCAAGATACAAAAGATAGACAACATAATGCTGTGTGTGATGGTTTAATTATTTGAACATTAATTTTGTGTCTTTTACATTTGGCGGTCGCGCGCTCTCAGCCATCTCGGGGGGGCGGTACAGACTTCCCACATTACCATTTCCGGATGTTTCTGTCGGGTGGTATTTCTTCTCGACACACACACACACACACACCCTTGATGTGCGTTGCTTCTTTGTGCCGGTCTTCGAGCACACGGCAAACCCCCAACCCCGTCCCACCCCGGAACATTTCGGTGCAGGTTAAAACACCCCACGCACACACTACTGACACGCGTGGCGAAAAGAATATTATTTTTAGCCCAGCCCCAGTGTGCGTCGAACACGGTAGAGGAAAAGCGCATTTTCTTCTCCTTCCCTTCCCCTTCCCCCTGTGTGTGTTGTCGCGTCTGTGATGTGGCTGCTGAAACGATATTTCGCCGGTTTTTCCGCGCCGCGAATGGGATGGGTGGGTGTTGTATGTGATCTCTTTCTCACTACGCTTGAAAAGGAGAGATGCGTTATGTGGGCGTTTTTTTTTTTTTTTTTTTTTTTGTGTGGTTGAAGCAAGTGTAACGCAGCGTCAATGTATGTTTTTTTTTTTAGTACAACGAACACACGTTAGTTTAATTACTTTAAAATGCTGCCAAAAACTTTTCAGCAAACGGAACGCTATTCTCATCTTTTCTCTTTGCATTCTTTTTTCCCTCTTTCGTTTCATGTCGTCACCGTTGCCGTCGTCGTCTCACCATCACCGTCGTTCAAACGCCGACAGGAATTACAAGACTTGGGGAGAGACCCACCAGCACAATGTTCAGCCGGTCCAGTCGGCGATGACTGTAAGTAGTAAATGGCAAAACCCGCCTGCCCCCCCCCCCCCCACGGATGCAAGAAGACGCTCCCACACACAAACACACGCGCGTGTGGTCCATCGGAAAGGATTTTTCACGGCGTTGGGACGATAGCCGTAAAGAAACGAGACAGAAAAGCAGAAGAAGCATGGCTGTTGTTGTTACTGCGCTGCATCAATGCAACCGATGAGAGAGGAAGAAGGAGGGAGGGAGGGGGGGGGATATGGGTGCACAAAGTACACCACAAAACAAGCAGAAGTAGCATTCGAAGGAACACACCATACCATGTGTGTTTGTACAGGGAAAAGCAGGAAAACGGGAGTTTAGAAAGGGCTTGTAAATTTCATAGTTTGGGGGAAGTGAGCGCGCACGCATATAGGAGAGAAAGGGGGAGACAGAAAGCAAACGGTTTTAAAAGCTTACAATATTTACGCGTTTGCAATATTTGCATTGCCGTGTGGTGCTCTCATCGCTGGATAAAGGGAAGCACGTGCGAATGACATTCATGTATGCAATACACACATACGCAGGAAACGAAAGGCGCGCACACACACTATTTGCTTGTATTGTTAACGCTTTCTCTTTAGCCGTAGGTGATGCTAATGGGAGAAAAAGGGGGTTTTTATATATTAAATCGCTGTCAAAGCGAATTTGGAATTTGCACAAGGCAGTATGGCACTCCCGACACAGTGTGGCATGCAGTGGAATCACTCACCACCATCAAGAGCAGCTCAGAAAGGAAGGCCCAGAAGAAGGTGGTAGTGTAAATCCAGGGACATCCCAAGCCCCAGGGTGCTCTGCTTATTTGTGTGTTTTATCTTATCTATCCGTGTTGCGGGTTGCCTGGCCTGATGTGTTCTGTTTTTGCCCACATCAACGATTAAAACGCTGCAAAAGAGCCACAGCGCCCACCAAGGAGGCTGATAAAATGCGGGGCGCCGCGCATTACTGAACGCCGCACGGTTTGGGTTTTGGGTGGGCATCAGCAGAGCCTGTGTGTGTTGTGCGGAGCTTTGAAGTATGGAAAAAAAGATGGAACTATAACACACACACACGCATTCAAGTGTGTTGATTTAAAATGTGTTAATAATGGCACGCCTCGTCACAAAAAGCACTTTGCTCTCTCTTCCCCCTGATAAGAGTAAATTTGCAGCCTTGCGTGTGCTCTGCCTTCCTTCCTTTTTGGCCTCAGCGATGAGAAGGGGCGCACTGTACTACATAATGCGTCTGCGCAGAAACGGTGGGGACGCGGTAGGCGGTAGTTAGAGCATGGGGGAGGGGGGGGGGGG
>AXCO02010289.1:0-11376 GCA_000473525.2 Anopheles melas
TTTCCGTGGGGCTTTCACCGTGTAAGAATTGGACAAAAGCATGAATTGCAGAGATAGAGAGAGCGCGAAAGAAAGATCTAAGGAGAAAGAGGCACACCGTGGGGGAAGGGGGGGGGGGCGGAAGGGATGACAACAGAACAAGTGTACGCTTTCGGCTGTAAGATGAGGATCAACTTCGCCTTGCCGTCTTGAAATGATTTCAGCGTTATTTGATTAGCATCAAGTTGTGGGTCCCGTGTCTCGTTCATCTCGTGCAAAAATTGGGCTAGCTTTGTGCTGCAACTTTTGCAACAGGAAAGAACAGAAGCTTCATTTTACATTTCCATTCTAATAATCTCTAACTAAAAAAGCTCGCTGTACAAAAAAAAAGTAGCACAAACATTTAAAAAAAAAACACCACCCAACCTGCCCTATGCTTTATTGCAAAGCCAACGAAATAAAATAGATATAAATTAATGGCCTGCCTGAGATAACGATCGCCTTTTTTGGATGGTCGTAAATCGGGGTAGTCAACAAATCCTACGACCGACCGAGCTGATCGTAAAACTTGTCACCTTACGGTTTGAAATAAATGGCATTTGTCAACAGCAGCAGACCTCCCCGTCGCGCGGTGGTGAGCGCTCGGCAAAAATAAAACAGGCAAACATACCCACTCCGGGTTAGCAGTAGCAATATAGCGTGGGGAAAAATAGCCCAAAAATCCACCAAACAGCTCTTCCATGTCATCTTCCGCCCGTGAGACTTCCTCCATTTACCTGTAGCCACGCGCCAACAAACTTGTAAAAATACGAAAAATGCCATTCCACCTGGATGCTAATTGCGAAATAACATTTTCAAACACAAGCACACACACACACACACAAACAGTTCATAGAGTCAAGGTTACCCGCCCGGGCGCTTGTCGGAATGCTCGACTAGGGCCAACCGTGAAGGCACGACAGCGAAAGAAAACTCCGGCAGTTCGCCAAAAAAAAGGCAACACAAACATCAAAGGGATCGGGTTTTCGGCTGTATTTTCCGGCTCGTTTTACGTTCTTTTGTCGACCGGTGTGGGGTTTACCATCTCGGGAGAGTTTTTTTTTTTTGCTTTGCTTTCGTTTGTCTCTGTATCATGGGCTTTACCGGCCTCTCTGTTTTGCATCACGGTGTCGGAGAATCTTTTGGGGTGAACATTTGCTCCGCAGGACCTCACTTAAACCAGCGGTAATTCTATGTAATACCATTGAGAGCGCTGGTTAAGTTGGCCATTTCTTCTTCCGACTGCTGCTGCTCCTTTCATCGAGACTGCTTTGTGCTGCGCATCGTGAGCTTTTTGCTGCCTCGGTCTGAGCTTTCCATAACCCAGGGAAGACACACACGGGCAGACACTGTACATTCTAACACTGGTTGTATTTTCAGTAGTTCCCAAGTTAGTTGAGGCCAAGTACTAAAGCATACTAGCGGATCAGTTTTTCAACATGGAACATGAAGAATGCAATTTAAAACAAAAACAAAACTAGGACCAGTTCTGTTGAAAGCACGCCAAACGCCTTACCCGCGCAGGGTTCATCGAAGTACCGACCGTTCTTATTAAACTTTGAGCCCCATATTGAACATTAGGGTCCTTTTATGAGACACACCCACTCCCCGAAACACACCGCTATTTTTTTGGCTGCCAAATTATCTACCAGCCTGGGTGGGGTCACACGCCGAGCTGGAATTTAATATTCTACGCAAACTGTCTTCTATACCGGCACAAACAAAATCAATCGAGCGTAAAATTACATCGAAGCCTTTCACTGCGAGCCTTCCTTCGCATGGTGCAGATGCCACACAGGAAGGGGAGTGGACAAGAGGGGAGCAAAAAATGTAAAAGATCTAGAAACAGTTCTGAGGCTCATGCCAGAAGTACGAAGACGCCGCCGGTGAAGCTTCCAAAGCGCTAACGTGATTGTTCGCACGGGTGTTAGCTGTCGGGCCCAAAATAGCAGCCCCTCCCGGTCCGTAGCAGTACGGCCAGTGCCACGAACATGGCCGTAAAACATAAGCCCTGCTAAGCTGATGAAGCTGTTTTTCCTAATACTGCTGCCCGATTGTTTTCATCCCGTCGAGCATAAATACCTTGCCAGCGGCGGAAAACGAAAACCTACGACCGACCGCTCGCCACCGACTGTCGAACGCCTTCGCCCATTAGCGGAAGGCTTTAACGCACGACAAGCCATAACCATTTTGGAGTGCTGAGGCACTGTCAAGAATAAGTCAAGCGTACGAAGCGTACGAGCTATATACGGTATACACACCCTAGTGAGCTTTCGAAGTATTTATTCAACTGCATTCTAGTATCTTGGGCTGTTGTTGGCCACTTGGAAGGATGCGACAATTTCGGTGGTGAAATGCTTGGCACTGGTTGGGCTAATGCTATAGGATGGCTCTTGAACGAAACTCGCAAGCCAGTAGGTGTGTGTCTCTATTAACGGTTAATGGTTTGTGAAGCAACAAATAGCACAATTTTTGCTACTAGATATTACCGTACAGCCCGGGGCAAAGGACTTTGCGTTCTTACTGTAAACGTTAACCAGGGGCGAAGCCGAACTCAACGCCACAAATGAGCACTTTATCGAATGTCGTTAGTGCTAATTGACGCGTTATTTGTGGGTGGATAAATTTCCACCCGCCGCATGGAAGCCTTTCTCGACACAACAACTTTACTCCATTAGCATTACGACGGCAGGAGGAAGCTGTTAGTGGTTCATCGAATTTCATCTCGCACTTGTACCCAGCGGGACAGCGCCACACAACGCACACACCGGAATGTTTCTTTCTGCTACAGTGCTATGTTTTCTTAGTCCATTAACATCTTTAGTGATACCATTAGCATTTACGGTGTGTTATAATTGTCAGAGTAAATTTTGTATGATGTACTACTATGTGCTTTGCTGGTAACACCAATTCTATGTAGCTTAGGTTTGATCTGAAGAGAAGAGATCTGGATTTCACAAACATTCCAAGATTTTACCAAAGTTCTTGAAGACGATCGTTATACGCTAGAGAGATAATGGCTCATCTCCTATTTCATAAGTTCAAGATTTACTCTCAAGTTGGTAAGCAACATCTACTAAAGCAGGTTCTTCACTCCCTCTATACAAAAAGAGATCTAACGAATATTAGCACCACTAGACCTTCCGTGGAATACTCCATGATCTCTTCATTCGACGGACTTTCAGTCTTTATAAGAATTTATCCTAGAGATGAAAATTCGCCACTGCTTCATCCGGCGACTTTGGATAAAGTCTTGGTTGGATAATGAAAATGCACAAATATTCCCCATGGCATTGCCATTATTTGCATTGGATGGCATTTGTTGTTGTTATGTAATAATTATAACTTACAAAACATCAACTAAACAAAACCTCCAAAGACATCCTCATTTACAGTGCACTGTAATGAGATCCACAAACATCCTGCTCCAGAAAAAAAACCCATTACATTAACGAAGAAAACAATGGACAAACTAACAGAAAACATGATCCACTAGCTGATGATTAAAAAGATTATGTACAAAGGACCGGCCGAAGCAAAATCTCATTAGTCGCACGGAACGGGAAGCCAGTGGCGGATGAAACAAAAAAAAACGGTTCACTAAAAATTTCCACTCAGTTTCCTGCTCACTGGCATGCAAACCAACCAGACAACCAGTGGCAGTAGTAAAATCCTGGCTCAAGTTTTTCACGGTTTCATTTTCCAACGGTCAGTGTACACCACCGGCGACCACATTCATGGTTGGATATTACAGTTTCGTGCACTGGTACGTTCCATGCTGCTGAGAATCCCAACAAGTTTCTAGAATTTGCAAGAAATAATTTGCAGAAACAGTGCTTGACTCACAGGGCAAGTGTGGTTTTGCAGTGTTTTTGTTTTGCCTTCTTCTAATTTCCATCGCATCTTTCCAGCCAGCATAAACTACTGGAGGTATTACCAAACACTCCAACCCGGCGGCGGCAGGTCGAGTGGGGTGAAAATGGTTTGACCGCTGACCGCAAACAGGTCGGTGACCGTCTCGAACCGGCAGGACCGGAAAATTGCCGTCTTTTTGTGCACGTAAAATAATCTTTGCCTTCCAGCGCCCTGCATGTTCGCTGTAGTAGTTTCATTTCCCTGCACCAACCACCACGATGGTGTGATTCCGCTTATAAAAATATGCACCCAAGGTAATGGCACGTCCTAGCGTGGAAAGGGCGCACAAGGACTTGGAATTTGAGGTTTCTTTTTTTCTCCTGCACTTACTTAGTGCCGCATAGTAATCATACGCCCGGCATATGGCTGTCCCTAATCTGCAACCTTAAAGAAATCTACATCCCACGGCGCTACAACACATCAAAACGAGCACATCATAAACGACGTCTAGCGTACAGGCCGGCGTCGCTAAAACGTTTAAACTTTCCGACCCACACATTCCATGTTTTGCGACAAACTGTAAAAATTACTATTCAAACACGCTTCCGGCAGAACCATGACGGTGGATGATGGTATGGTCGATCCGGCAAACGCTCGTGTTCGATGTAAGGGTGGAAGCATCAAACACCACTTCCGACCGCACCCACACAACGATTCGTATTACACATACGGCAGTGCGGCTCAAGATGACGCAGTACGAACGCAGGTCCAACGCCACGCCACGTTCACCCACGGCCAAGCGGTACGATTACCAACCGTTGCCACGCGACAATCGCGTCTCACCGGGATGACATCATTTTTGACGCAATGTCAAACCGAAGGTGCAGTTGTTTACTTCAGCCCCGAACCTGCTTGGTAGAATATGGCCGGCACAGAAACAACACACACGAGACGAGACAGCGCGAGTGCGCCAAAAATATACCAACGATGATCGTTGAAACGTTTGAAGATGAAAGGCTGATCGAAGATTGAGTCAGCTCCAAGATGCGCTGGCGCCAGTGCCGAGAGTTTGTTCTGTTGTGCGGCCAGTTCGGTTGTGCGTTGTACCACATCCCCCACATTGTGCAACAGTGCCATCGTCCCACATTCGTACTGGGACGACCACGAATGCCAAATGATGTTTCAATATTCATCCGCTTGAACCATTCATAAACTCCTTCCTATGGGGTTGGCAAGGGAGTCATTCTCGGCCAAGATTTCTTTGCCCCAGGATGTAAATGGATATGACCGTATACACAGATCGACACATCTTGCAAAGCGAAATACAACACCAGCACTAGCCGTGCTATGAATGAGAAATCAGTACTGACCTACTTACTACTGAGGTTTAAAATAAAAACAAGGGAAAGGAGGGAATACATTTCAAAGACTGTCACCTATGTGCTGGAATGCTGTTGGAAGAATGAAATAAATGGAAAAGAAATCATCATGACTAAGGAATGCGCCAAAGAGAAAAATATAAAGTAAGCAATTTGCCATACAGTTATTTGAATCATTTCCTATTCTAGTACGATGGATTTGTATCAACACACTAAAAGAGAACGTGATCAAAATTAGACATCGTACAACGATGGTGGTTCCATAGAGCCGTCAGCAAAGGCAGGGTTTACACATATCGCATGACACGGTGACTGCTTACGATCGAATCTCATCTTGGCTTTTATTGAAGAATAGTCTCGAACGTAGCAAAACTTATTTATATTCAACTTATGACTTTATAAGGAAATAGCCTTATATGACCCTATGTGAAAATGACGTCATTGTGGTCACAAGGAATAAGAAGAATAAGCCAAGTCTCTCAACTCTCGATAAGCCAAGTCAAAACAAACTCTCGATGTAATGCGGTTAGGCATAGACGTTCCAGCTTTTTGACAAGGCAGAGCAGTGTGCCTGCATTTGGTTCCCAGCGAAAAAATCCGCATACCACCATCATGAACATTGGCTAATCTTATAACCGCACACAACCACATTTGTGGCGCAAACCTCTTCATACACCACCACGATCATCCGATCTCCCATCTACTAAAAATCGCACAACTGAACTGAAAAATAAAACTGGGACGCACTTCAGATCACCACCACCAACGAAAGAAGATGGCTTCATCGGTAAAGTTTACATCATTTGTCACCATAGGGCAGCGTGTTGCGTTTGCTGGAGAAAGACGTGGAAAACGTAAACGCCCGGCCAAGAAACGATGCCATACGAAACTACACAGCGTGCGCGATTTTCTGGTCTGTCATAATAAATTATTGCCGTCGTCGCTGATTCGATCGCGTGACAGCTGCTGCTGTGCCAATGAGGGGACAGATCGTACCGGTATTAGCCAACGAAAAACTCACACCACACACACACAGTCTGTGATAGCAGCAACAACAGCTCCATTTTGCACACCAAATTAGTTGAGACGGGGTCCACGGTTTGACCTGGAACACACGAATGATGCCTTGGAACACCCCAGAGCACACCTCCAAACATAACCCCTTGCATGGGCGCAACGACAAACGCTCCCCTGGCACAATGGTGGAGATTGATTCCACACCACTATACACCATTTTCGGTAATCGTTCTTCACGTTAACCACACGCGACGAACACGGCGTGCGAAGTTGCCCCCGGTGATCGCCACACTGCGGGAAGGTAAAAGTGAAGCCGACAGTCGATGGGTCTGATGTTCTTCTTGTTGTTTGGTTTCCGAAGCATAATTCCCACTGCAGTAATACCCCTGCCGGTCACTGTTCACCTGCACAGCGCCTAGAATACGCTAGTCGTGCAGATGTTGGCACCATCAAGTCAGAAAATTATGATACCGCACACGATTTGCATGCGAGGTACACCGTATTCAGGCAGCTTTCGATGCTTCGGGGCTGTTGATATTTACTCTCCTTTTAGGGGTGGATTAGCGATGGGTGGGACCACTCCACAGTCCACTTACCTGGTTTGTTGGAGATGGATGCAAAACTTGACGCCGTATTAGTAAAAGGCAGCTCAGAGTATGTATGTGCAACAAAAGAATTGGAGAACTTTTTAGCATTGGCAGCATCCAAAAGAATTGGAGAACTTTTTAACCATAGTATTTTATCTTCGATTCTAATGTACTTTAAATGTTACTTCGAAAGACCAAATTTCAATCAAGACTTGGCGAAGTCATTCCATGACACTATTGCAAGGGAAATGAAAATCCAATGAAAATAAGCTCTCAGAAACTAAAACGGTCTTTCTACGCAAGCAAATCAAATCTCTGTCACTCTTGGTGCCAGACACACGATGTTTAACCGCACCATTAGCACACACACACAGTATAAGCTCTCACGTCCAGTGTCGCCAGTAGTTGGCTATTTTCCCACAACGCGTTCATGGGGGATGTGAAGCGCATCGTTCATGGGATGGCGGAGTGTGGAAAATTACCACTCCATTGTATCAGTCGTAGTCGTCACAAATCGTGGAAATTGTAATCTCCGCTCATTCTCACCTAAATCTGTCAACATCAGACACATGCCCACACTCATCGTCGGGCCCGTCGCCAGCGGGGCCTGTTGCGTGCTGAACATAATTTCCAAATACCGGCACCCGTTACTAGCAGAGCTCACCGTCAGCATGTCTAAAGGAACATTACACACACACACACAAATAATAATAAAAAAGCCCTTCTTAGAAATTCGGCAAATCTCTCTCGCACTAGCAGACACCTTTAATGGGGCATTAAATTCGGACACTAAAACTCAAGTCATTTATGCGCGTAATGACTGATTTGGCGAAAGGTTTCGCACCACCCTCATAGACAAACAACAGTTCGCAGTCGTGTTTCGTGGCTTCCTTTGGTAAATTTCTACGCTGAAAGCGTTGTTTTGTTTACATTTATAGTATTACATTTTATTACCCTCTGACCGTCAATCATGAACCATACCCATCCCCCAGTGCATATCCACGGGCATGTGACTTTACTGCCAACTGCTTTCCAGAACCGGATGTGAAGTGTAAATAATTTGCCCAAAAACTATTTGCAGTACCGACCGCGCGCATCGGGTCATCAGTTCCGCTGGACGTACTTGTGCAGTACAGACCATCGCACTACCGCACAAACCTCGGCTCGGGTTACCCGCACAAACCAAATAGCTAAATAGTATTCTTCCGGCCATCGGTACCCAGTCCATTTGTAGCAGCGTCAGGCAAACTGGGGGAATGTCCCTAAAAGTCAGCGCGCGTCCATTGCCGCCGTTCCGTTTGCCGCACATGCATCTGACGGCTGCTGTCGGTCCGAAGCACCGGCGCAATGGCGGTACCATTTCCCAGACGCATTCGCTCCTTCCACCCAACCAAATCTAATTGAAAACACACACACACACACCCACCGTACTTGGTGGGTATGCGACGGATAGAATCGTGTCCAATCAGTCCCCGCCAGGCCCAGACCGGAGCTCCTGGTTCCTCCGTTCCCTTCCTAGTGGCACCGAACGGGAAAGCTCGAAACGTGCCAACTACAACGTGACAGAATTCGCCATTTCACACAAACCGGCCTGCTGCTGGTGCCGTGCGCCTGACAGCGCGCGCAAGTTGGATGGATTCGTTTCATTTTGCGAAACTGCGCCCGGGCGATTCGCCATGCTCGAGAAGAGATATATTGCCGGCTTCTTGACGCCGTGTGGGCCCGTCGTGGACACCGCTTTCCCGAAGATTCCCAAATTATGCGCCTGACGCACGGTCGGAGGTGGGCAGAAATTTGATTCGCGGCATCCAGCAATCCGACAGCATCCGACGCAGGCGAGTCCCAGGGCCCGTGTTGGGCGAGGGGTTTGGAAATGGGCGGAAACTTTAATGTGTGACAACAAATTACGGTAAATCAGTATGCTTTATGCGTCAGTGTGGATGACGCGCGTACACCGGACAGATATGCTGTCCTGTAGGGCGCATAGGTTCGGTCGGTTTCGGTTAGAGAAATTTTAACATTTAACATTTTGCTGATGCACACCTATAGTGCTTCGCAAAACGAATAAAAACATTTTCATATCAGTGCTATTGCCATTTGATTGATGCATCCCCTGCATCCCCTTCCTGTCACGCGCAGTTTGGGTCAGAAATTATTTTGCACGTCCATCATCCTCCTGGACAGCGCAAACAATGGTCCCGAAAATAGGTTGCGAACGACAAACACCGAAATAAACACCACAAAACTGCAATCCACGCGTGTTGTCCAGTCCATTCCAACAGTCCCGCACTGATAAAGGCCCGGCTGGCTCCCCCCAAGGTTGTTCCACCATAGGTGTGCGTCCTCGCTGTGTATGGTGGAAGTATTTTTATACCCACCATCATATCGATCATCGAAGACAAAACGGATCAGAAAACTCAATTACATTCTGCTCAATCCTGACCGGCAACAGCAGCAGCAGCAGCATCTCACGCCGTAGGAAGTTCCTGCTTCGAAACACATGGACATGGAGACGCATTTTATCCCCCGGTCCAGCGTGACGATGACTAGCGGGGATTAAATGCTTTACGTCCGGCACAAGGATGAGCATGCCGCCCATCTCTCCTGCCGGCCATCATCATCATCATCATCATCATCATCATCTTGTGCAAACAACAACAAAGACAACAACAACAAAAACCTTCATAAATTTATACCAGAGCGGGACAGCTTCACGTCACAAAATCAATTTAGTGCCAACGTCAAGCCGCGGAGCGATCACTTCTACGTGGACCCATCACACGCATCGTTCCCATCAAGCCAGTGCGGCCCGGGATCCGACGGCTGGTCGCACCCTCCCGATGTTTGGCACAGAAATAGAGCACGGCTTGGCCAAGGTGTGAAGTAAGCGGACGGAGCACGCCGGGAGCCGTTGAATTGCGGGCGGTGGTTGTGCCCGTGGCGCGAATGAAACGGCACGGAGATAAATTCTATTTCTTTACGAAATAAAAGAACCCACACACGGCAGCGGCGCGAGCTCATAAATTTCAATTCGAGAAGCGAAATCCAAAAATAATCCAAAATTTCTTGCCCGGCCAATCCCCGGGGATGCCGACGGTGGCTGTTGGCTGTTCCAGTTCAGCCACCCGAAGGGCATCAGACAGGACGGTAAAAGTAAGAGCGCGATCCCTTCGCAACACGAGCATGACCGCGCACCCAAAAACCAAACACAAAAAATTTTGCACTTTTTCTATTTTTTCTACCTTTTCTGCACAATATTTCGAATCCGCTGGTGAGACACAGTGGGACATCAGACAACGTAGGAGTAAGTGGATTTATCAATTCAACGCATGTCACCGACGTGGAGCGAGGGGCCGGGTCACTGCCGAGAGAGCGCACTGGCATAGCCCGGGGCGGGACACTCCGATCGATTTCGATTCAATTAAAAAGCAATAAAATTAAGCCTTCCGGAAACCATCTTTGTGTCGTTATAGCGCTGTCGGTTTTGGCGTTGGGGGGAATCGGGTTTTTTTTTTCGTTTTCCTTTTTCTTTTTTTTTGATTTCACAACTTTTGGCTGATCCGAAGGGCGACAGATCGATATGTCTTTTATTTCAATGGTACCAAACAAAAAACAGATGGTTAACAAGATAGGAGTAGGACACTGCCACGAACCCGCAATGTACCGAAAGCCAATCGATTCTGACCACTCATTTTCGGAGCAGTCTCGCTGGTTGTCTGGTCGTATGTGTTTTTCGTTATCTTCAATTATACGTCATATTTTTCCAATTTGAATAAATGATTCAGTCAAAATTGAGCGTCACCACTTTTGGTAGTGATACGACAGAGGCCCAACCTTAGCTGCATAGAAAGAGCGCGAACAGTTGGAGGTAGACTTTGCACTTCTGCCTAACTGGTTCAGAAATAGCATTCTTCATTTTGCAATCTTCCACGCAATCTATCGTAGTTTGTGTTTGCATATTTCCCACGTCAATCATTTGACAAATCTTGCTGACAGGCACCGCAAGGGCCTTAGCTCGGCAATCGTCGTTTCTTATCAGTGCAAAAGCCAAAACAAAGCAAAAAAACCAATAGCAAAACCCGAGCCATTAGCCGCCAGCACAGCAGCACGTTACAGGCAACGTAGATCGCACGATTGTTTCAGATTTTGTGGTAATGGTAGCAATATACACGACACGTTATAGGAAATGTTGCAGTCGTTGCATTGGATGCACCGATAGCCCGTAGTTCGTTCGCATCTGATGCAAGGCGTCTCGTCGGCCGATGGCTGATAAGCGGCAATTCCAGCTGGAATGCAAACGTGAGAGGCCATATTTAGCTGACAATAGCGACGACCGATGTCGTGTACCGATCGCCCTACCGATGGCCAAAACGGAAATGGGGAGCGCAGTGTTTGCAAATTGGGCTAGCAAATACTGATAGGGATGTGTCCTCTAGCGGTGTTTCTGACAACCCGAACTTGACGCAGTGGCGCATGATTTATGGGGAATTATTTGCTCCAAGGTATTTGGTCCAAAAAAA
>AXCO02010290.1:0-11369 GCA_000473525.2 Anopheles melas
TTTTTTTCTCCCTCTTGCAGCTATGCAGAAAGAATTCTTTCACGGGAGATTTTTTGTTGTTGCCCTCCTCTATTTCGCCCATCCGATAAAAACGTGCAGCAACTTGATCTTTAGCAGCAGCAGCAGCAGCAGCAGCAGTAAAAGATATTGAAGTTGAACCCTTCGGAAGTACGTGTTGCTACCGGCCGGAGCTACCGTTAGTGTGAGATGCCTTTCCTTGCTCCGCATTTTTTGTTGTGCTTCTTCGTTTTTTTTGTTTGTAATGTAACGCTGCACTCTCCGAACTCGCGCAGTGTCCATTGCACGTCCTGGGCACAATCGGTATTTTCAGCTAACAACAGCACTTTGCCCCACAATCGAACAGGCAGGCGGTGGGGACAAAAGAAGGAAGGAAAAAACGGTGGTCGACATAGGCGTCCGCATGAACATGGTTCCAGCACCATGCTAACAAACCGACTTCCTTTACACCTTCTAGTTTTAACGTGGCACTAGTAGAATCGCGGAAGAACCCGGCCACGGGGCAGAAATTCTACCGCCCCGCGAAATTGCGCCGTGGCATTTCTGGTTAGCGGTAATCGAACATGTAACCACGCTTGACGTTCGAATGGCCACAGTCTTCCTGTCCGCCTCTTTCCCTCGCCCTCGAAGTGCACGAACACCGAAAGACACATTATTAAGGAAGTAGTGCGGCTGTTTGGTCACTACCGAACAAACATTGGCAGCATCCCCCTCAACCACGACCTCAAGCGAGCAGCAGCAGCAGCAGCAGCACAACACAATTGCAACAGTTGCCCTTTTATGTAATTTCTGTCAACTTGATCACTTTTTATGCAAATAAACTACTCTGCACACGGCGGTCGTCGTTTCGCGCAGCCCGGCGGAACAAGCGGGCTCGCCAGTTTGGTGCTAAAGAGAGAAGATCTCCGGCACAAGTGCTGCGGCACAAGTGTTACCCGCCTGCAACGCTGCTTAACTTAATGGGGCCGAGGGGAGTGAGAATTAAGTGGACGAAGAGGAAGACTAAGAAGAGGCAAAACATTGAACGTAACAAAAGAAACAAGAGCAACACAAGACACACCGTGGCAGGGAGGAGAAAGACTTATGAACGAGCATAGGTGAGATTGTCGCATTAAGGGGAAGGTTGTGCGAACCCAGCCAACCCCGGTTCGATACACGTTCGATGCGTCCCCGAGGTGACGCTTTGCGTACAACCAATCTCATTATATTCATTCACTATCCACCTGGAATAGTGGACCCAACCCACAAGCCCACGGTCCGGACAGTGGTGCGCTTAACGAGCGGCGTTGCTTACGACGGGCGTACTGTTTGCGTGTCGTACGGGTTCCGGCTAAGTGCGCGACTCCCTCCCTCGATTGCCACGGCCACGGCTGAAGTGCAATTAACGCCAAAACGCACAAACACGCCGGCCGGCTGGCAAGACTTAAACGATCGTTAGATCGGACAAAAAGGTTTCACCCTCCTCAATTTACACGGACACGAACGACGTTCGCTGCCGGGCGCTGGTTCTACACACATGAGCCCACTACAAGAGCCCTGTCAAGGGGGTAGGGACGATTATTACCGAGTTCTTGGGGGATAACAGGGACGTTTGGGGGAGAAAGGTTAAATTGCAACACGCAAATGCGGCAATAATCATAAAGCTTCATAATTTCACCAGCAGCTTCCGTTCAGGAGCTGCGTCTTCAGCGCTTCTTCTGCTTCATTTCTCTCTTTTTTTATGTTTTTGTATGCTTTTCTTTCTTTGCTTTCCGGGACACAATCCCGGTAAGCAATGTTTTGAAAACACTCCAAAACCAAGTCACCAAACAGTAGCGTTCGCCCACCAGCACACGGAAGCGTTTGCAGAACAAACCGGTAACATTCTTCAACCGTATTCCGATTGAGTTCATATTTTCCGGAGCTATCATCTACAGTATTTTCTTCTGTTTTTTGTACTTTAATTGCTCTTTTGCGTGCCACCTTGCTAGAAGCAGTCAACCCAGCATTAGAGCTGGTTGGTAGCGGGAGAGCGAAATTATCATAGCATTAACATTGTATGCAAATCCCTCCTCCGCGAAGGCGCGGGCGCGCTTACGCTTATCTATTGAGCGCCGATTGGGCTGACAAATTAAGGCAAGATTTGAATGTTCAACGCGCAAGGCTAGCGTGCACCATGTGCCAACCCTGAAACGCTTGGCACGGTTTGGCGTAGTGACCACTCGACGCCGATCAGCAGAGCTCGATCAAAAGATTGGTTCTGCTTTTCGAACGTGGCTGTCCGGTTGCCACGGTGCCGCTAACAAGGGACCGGTATCAAAACAAACCAACAGCAACCACCACAGCAGCGAAAGGGAATGAATCGCGACGTTGAAATATAAATTAGATTATCCTTCCCAGTCGGCAGACAGCGACAGCAGCAGCCCCGATTTGACCGCAGGCGCGCGCGCACTGTGAAGGGTGTGATGAAAGCCGCTGACTTCCTGACCGTTTTGCCGTCCACTCGCCACAATCGAGCTGGGAGCGAAAGAAAGCACTTCCACGGCCGTATGTGTGCGAATAAAAATAACAAACTACCAAGCCACAGTGGTGGTGGCGATCGCGCAGACAGCGATGTAGACGACGAACGGCCCCTCGGGCACGAACCGTTCAGACTGCCGGAACGGTCGCACATTGAAATTGATTGCTTAAATAAATATCAAAACAAGTGTATTGGACGTGTCCGAGGCCTGTCTACCGTGTCCCTCCTGGTCCGGACTATTGGCATTGGCAAATGTGGCACACAAACGGATCAGGCACGGGTCGAGGAGTTCGTCGTTTGATCCGTTGGTTTTTTCTTTGCAAAGCCAGCCTCTTTTTGCAGCGTGGTACACACACGTGGCTTCGGCGTTTTACAGTTAGCACAGTTACCCAAGCCATACTGACGCCGTATCAAATTCACTATCGCAAGTGCAACCACGAGGCTGATATGTGTGTTTATAGATGTTTAGTGCATGTATCTGCGGAGCTTGGTTCTTCGATTTATGCAGCGCTACAGCGCAACTCACCGTCAAACTATAAGCCAGTGAGCACAACCTGCGAACTTCACCGTATCTCTGGACAGAGCTCGATTGATTGTGGTCACTGTGTTGCTTTTTTTTACACATTTCTAATCGGGTTACCGAGAGGATTAACAAAATTAGAAGAGGAGGGGTTTTTTGCAACTTGCGCTTGCCCGCCGAAATTAGTTCACCAACGTAATCCCATACAAGAAGACACTACACTGAGCTGCGGAGTGCATTGGTGTACCATGCAAGAACCTCCTTCTTCTAAACACCATCTCGTTATCTCGCTGCTGCCGCTCGATGCACCCAATCGATAACGCCAAACAACCAAAGCCTCCTCATCCTCGTCTGGCTCTCTGGTGCTGGTGATGATGGTAACGTAGCGGTACACCCTAGATGTTGGCGCTGTCCCGGGAAATGGGACGCATCGGTGAGGGAGCTTCCAGCTTCAAGCCGCACCCCGATATGGCTTGATTGCAACTAATCTAGAAAATTAGCCCAATCGGGCTCGATCGCTCGTACACACTGGCTGCATCGTTCCCAATGAAACCGGGCAAGAACACGAACTAACCGCACCAGCAGCACCGAATTGTACCTGCTCCGAAGAGAACGAGATCGATTATCGACTGTCCAAAGCGGAGAGGAGAGTGAGTGTGCACCTGTGCCCGCAAGGTATTTGATTAACGGAGCGATGTGATCGAATAGCCAAGATGAACCGTACACATTGGAGTGGGCGCCTCTATGCATCGGTTAATCGGTATTACATAAATCGCGATAAGCAGCAGCAGTTTTGCTCCATTTGTTCCGATCTTTCGATGCCCCGGTTACGCTCCCGGTTCCCTGGTTAACCCACATTCGAGCTAATTGGATCGACATGGCGCTTAATTGCAGGCGAATACAAACACCTCCGTGGAAAAGGAAGGCCGTGGCAATGTACCCAAATCTTCTGCATAGCTCAGCGGGTCAAATTACTTTGGGGATTCCGTGCAGGCGGTTGGTCACGAGCAGAATTGTCGTTGTCGATTGTTGCGTGAGAGAACATACCATTGTCCAATCGAGCATGTTTTCGCCCCAACTCCATCTCAGAGCAAAACCCGTTAGAGATGAGGGGGGGGGGGGTCTATCTCGACGTCCGAAATGTTAAAGCCTAGCACCCCCATCAATAGAGCACACACACACACACAGACTGGCGTCACCGATACCAACCCGGTACCGGTTTTGCTATCATTATTGTCCACGCAGCAGACACTTTCACGTGGTCCATCGCTAGCCGTGGGATGGGAAAAAAGTGTAATGTCAGTTTGTGCATATTTCTCGCCGATAGTGTCGTGAGAGCCATTTCAACTGAGAAGGAGCTATCTCGAGCCCGTTGGGCTGCTGCCAAGTCCCACGACGGGGACGGGAAGGGACAATAGTTGCTCCGTTCTACGCCGTTCCGTAATTAATTCTAGTACATGGCGGACGCGCCCGCGCCCAGTCGTTGTCTCCCACGAGTTACCGTGCCCGTCAGCAGTGCCACTGGACTGGGACTGGGCGGGAAGAAAACAGCGATGAACGTGTGCGCACCAGGCGAGCGCTAAATAATATGAAATTAGTGTGTGTTTATTAATTGGCAGAAAATTAATTATCCAATCGACTTGGATCGCTCGCCCGAGATGCGAACCTACGTGTTGCTGTGTGTGTGTGTGAGTGTTTGTTCCGTAAAATGTACCGTTCCTTTCGTGGCCGTGGCCATCTTCGAGCGAGCATGGTTCTAATTACTATCCAATGGGGCAGGAACGACGCAGCGCACGGAGCTTGATGCCCGGAGGCTTCACACCCAGAACGAACCCCACACTATCATTGTTGCTGGGCGTGCGTGTGCTCTCTTTCTGTCCAAGAGATTCCCCTTCGTGTTGCGTTTCTTCATGTGTGTTGTTACGCTTAGCTTCAAACGCACACGCCAGACGATGGAGATTGTGCAATAAAAAAAAAGAATGTTCTAGCGGTTCCTTGGAAACGGCACGGAACGTCATACACCATCGTTCAGCAACTTTTTGTGGGTCACCGTGCAGGTTTTTAATGTCTTGCCTTCACTCCCGCGCAGCAGTTTTAAAAGCTCATCCTCAGCTCGATCATCTTCAAACGGTTGCTCGAGAAGCTCACGCTGAGCATCCATTTAAAACAAAACAAAAAACAAAAAAGCTCCTCTCCAAGTGGACAACCCAGCGGACGGCACGATGACGAAGCGATAAGAGCCTGCTGCTCGGGTACTGCACGGACTGCCTTTCTGGGAGCCGCTATGCGCTGGAGAAAGTCTAATTAATTTACCGCACACGCTCGATCACTCGTCTCCGCGCCAATGTGCCTTTCGGCGAGATCGCCGACGCCACCGCCAAACAAAGTGTCTTCCACACACAAATACGAGAGTGGATGGGGCTGGAAGCGTAGAAAGTCCAATTAAAAAGATGGAATCCATCACACGAACACACACACACAAGCACTTACGGGAAGGAGCGATAGAATTTGCTAAGAATTTCCCTTGGAGCCCGTTTTTGCAGGATGCTCGGAGGGCGGCCGCGTTGTGTTACCGTGTGTCCGCGCTCCGTGTGCTGTCGATCGATTGCCGTGCGAAACAACCGACAAACAGTGACAGTGAAACTGTCCGGCGGCCCCGCGGGCTCTCTGATCTGTTCGGACCGCATGCAACGCGGTTCCTCGCGTACCTGCCCAGCGCTGTCATATTATTTGCCCGCGAACACCGCGCGCCGTTGTAGTGGTAGCGGTGGGCAATCGTTTTAAAAACAAAACGATAAACTGTCACTTCTCCGGAGAGAGAGAGAGAGAGGAGACTGGGCGCGTTTGTGTACAGGGAAAAGCACGCCACATTGTTTTTTGGGATGGAACTGCGGCTGATGCTGCCTTCCATTCTTAACGCTAGTCAAACGGTTGTCAACAACGGTAAAACGGGCCGGGATTGGTTCGAGATTGCCACCTTTTTTTTCTTCTTGTATCGTTATCGCTTCTACCCGAGCATCGGTACAAAGGGCACGACGCCGAGAAAAAGGGTTCTCTGGGGATGTTTTTCCGCCTACCACCTACGGCGTGTGCGATCGTTGGCGGCCGCGGTTGGCGCTAAATTGCGTGACCGTCGATGTAGCCGCGATCGACGCCGTATCATGCACGTATCACGGCAGCACCAGGATGGCAACCGCTTCTCCAAGCGAGTGTGCGGAAATTGTTCCTTAATGATCGGCCGCCCACCAGCCGCCCCGGGGTCGACTGTGTTTGGCAAAGCATCATCACCACCACCCGTGTGTGCTTTTGCCAAACATAAATCATGTCCCGACTGTCATTGCGATATTGCGATTGATCGATCCTCTCTCTCTCTCTCTCTCTCTCTCTCGCCTCGCAAGTACACACAATCGAACCGTTGTGCGCGTTTAAGTGTTTGGTGCCGCCATCTATTGTTGCAGCAAACGACCGATCCAGCAGGACACTGCTGCGGCCCCGAACCTGCACCGATCCGATACGATCGATCCGGTTTCAGCGGCTCACCCGCTGGGCGGCACTCCATCACTCTGCACGATTGCACGCCAAACGAGAGTGCGCCCTGCCGTTGAAAGATTGAAAGATTTATTCCAATCGTCTTCGCGGAACGGTCTTATTAGCATAAATGGGGAGTGTGATGCGATGTAGCTTCCGTGCGCTGGTGGTAGAGCTGGAGCGCTTTCTTGCGGTTCCGTCAGATACTTTCGACCTTCTGCTGCTACGATCAAATAAAGAAAAGAGGGAGTCCCGGTTTGAAATTTACAATTGACATTGGGGTGAAATTATATTCATCCCGCAACCCAATTCCTCTATCACCTTTTCCAGCCTCATGACTTCCCGTCAACTGATAGGACACGTTTATTGGCACCGTTTTGACCTGCGGGGGTGAAGTGTGTAGCGCAAAAACGTGGAATATATTTACGCTTCGTGGGCAACAATTCCTAGGCAGCTTCCGAGGAAATACAAAACTTCTCTCTCTCTCTATAAGAGGCAAATTTCCGTCAACAACGCCATCTTACGGCTTTGGTGCGATAGGTATAGGGATCTGGTTGTGAGCAACAGCATCTTATGCCTCACTTTGCCCTACCGTCATGGCCAGATGTTCGCATACATATCGACCTTGTAACTGGTTCCCATATATACATGCAGCCAACCCACCTTTCTCGCCCAAGAGAGTCCGCCGTAACTGTACTCACGCGCTTCGGGGAAGAACACCGATCCACAGTCCGTGCGCACGATCGATACCGACACCGGTTCGCCGGTTGCTTCCCCTTACTGCGCCGTGGTTTGCGCCCACCAAAACGGGAAAGTACTGCAACGCAAGAGACCGTGCGCGCGCGGAAAGAGAAGGTGTTAATGAAATAGGTGCCCAGCTGTGTCGACGATCCTTCGGCACTGGAACTGGCGCGCAAAACATCTCATCTCATCCCATCCCCGCACCGGGGGTGAACAATCCGTTAGCAGCAGTTTAGAGTGCCGGGAGTTTAGAGGGGGGAAGAAACCGGGCGGCCGTAGAAAACTGAACATCATTTTCGATTGACCCAATTACGGGTGGAATACCGGGGCTGGGGCTGTGGCTGGTAGTATTCTGCCCCGGTTTGCTTGGTACCAACCTCGATTCCACCACCGGGGACGGCGGCCGAAGGGCTTTTGATTACTCAATTACAATTATTCATTATTTATGCTGCCGGTGTTTGTTGCTGTTACTTTGCTTTTGCGCTAATGCCCGGCTGCTGCTGCCCGGTAATATATGGCCGCGCGTGTATGTCAGGACTGACGTGAGGGGCGTTGTTCCAAAGTGTCCCACTCTGCGTGGCAATAATGTTGCCGTTGCCGATTAGAAATTGGATCAAGCTGATGGGCAGCACACGTGGGGTTTTTCTTCCCTGATCCAGGCAAGAGGAAAGCCCCCGTAGGATGGGACACAGGACTGGACCACTGTAGTTGGCCTGTCTGTTTATTTGCATAATAAAGAATCCCTCCCTTTTAACTATTACCGGCGTAGTACGCGCGCGTGCTACGCAATGGGAAATAAATACCGTCCGCGCTAATGGCCCATGTACTCGGACGAGATAGTTGGCAAATTAATTACTGCATGCTCCTGCTGGAACTGGATCACACACGCAACAGCGAACGTGTGGCTTGGCTTGCAACCAAACACACACACACACTCCACACAAACTCGGCCGTGATAATCCTTGTGCTGCGAAACGAACTAATCATGCTTTTCGTGCCGCTTTTCTTTTTATTTCCTTACCCACGACGCAGAAGAGATAATTAGCATTCATTCTCGCTTGACAGAGGGCGCGCGATGTAGGGCAGAGACCCTGCGATTACACCTGCACAAACGGGGATCGCCCTTTCGCGGATGTGCGCCACGTTTTGCGCACCGCAAGACTGATTTATAGCTTCGGTGCTAAGACCAAACACACACGTTCTTGGGCCGGACGGTGCTGGACATTAAATTTGCGCTTAAGTTTGGGTGAGTTCAGCTTTCGCCGCTCGTTTCGTCATTTGAGCGGCGTTGAGGTGTATTATACTACCTCTGCCTCTCCTGTTGTTGGTGTCCGCTTATGCTGAAAGGAAGAAGGATCTGATTTCGCAACACCAAACATAGCGACGTTTATGGGCGATCGTTATCTAAAGCGTACTTCGCATTTGGAGCATAACAAATTCCACGAACACGTGATAGCACAACAATTCGAGCAATGTTGACCCTCAAGGTGACACTACAAACACGCCTATACACACACACTTTAAGCATCAATTTCTTATGACAAGTGATTTAATTGCGTCTCCCAGCGTTAAAGAGGGAGTGAGAGAGATTAGATAAAACATTGCCGCATTTGGAGCTGTTTATCTTAGCGTACCAGTAAGCCGGGCTCGCGTTTGTTGTACCATCCGACAAGATCTGACAGCTTCACTAACAAGGGAGAACGGGCAGAAAGTGCCAAAATGCTTGCGCAAAGTGTCTGGCACGATCGTGGAGTGACATTTGTTTCATAAATCGCTCCAACGACCCTTTGGAGGCGCTCAATTAAGTTGAAAACAACCTTCCTAGGTTCGTCTTTCCAAGGAGGCAAGCAAGCAATTTATGGTAAGACGGATTATAGAACACACACACACACATGCTTGATAGTTTGTACCGATCTCAATTGCACTGCATGTAGCGTAGGCTTAGAGAAAAGATCAACCCGGACCGATTACGAAGATACGTCTCCGCTGGCACTGTCTTCTGCTGCCACGACGATCCGCTAAGGTCACCGCGACCACGATGATCAGCCACAACATGTGCAGTAATGGTGTACGGTGTGCGACATGGTACGGTGATGGTGTTCAGTTGCCAGATAACCATCAAGAGCAGTTCGGTAGATGTTGTCCAAACCGCTCAGCATGGATGGGAGTGATTCTGCTGACATTACAATTACCCTCTCCCTCTTTCTCCCACACAATCGCTGCACAACGCGATCGCACACCGGCACCGGACGTGCCATCCATCCGACGTTTGGATCGTGCCCGGGCCGGGGAGGGGACTGAAGGAAGGCACCCAAGTAGTGGTACAACAACCTGTGCCTTGAATTTCGCCATCCCTTCCGAACAGGTATGGTGATGGTGCTTGTCTTATTAGTACAAAATGGATCACTCACACACACACACACACTGATGGTGCCGCCTGTTGGATCGTAATTGTACGATCCCATTCTAGACGCAAGAAGCTGCGTCAATGCTTACCCATTACAGGGAGTTTAGACAACCTATTCTCGAGCCCTCTTTCAGCAAAAGGAATCCATAACAACCTGTTAATTATATTCTTCCCTTTGGCTTTGTGATGCGATTGGTGCAAACAAGAGGGGGGGGGAGGGATTGAGAGAGAGAGAGAAAACACCCTCAACGAAAGGTTCGTGCGCTTAGTCGCAGGGGCACACACCTTGCGCAAAATCTAGTCGTGTTTGGAAAACGTGGCGATCGCGAAACGACGAACCCACTTGCGCAACACACACCACATTTCCCGTTCAGGTCAGTTGGTTCGGGAAGCAATAAACCAAAAAAAAAAACGGACAAGAGAAGAACTAACATCGATGCACACGAGGGGTCCATCAACCTCTGGAGGGAGGAGCACGGGTTAAGCGCAAACCAATAATGGAAAGGATCGGAGGATCGCGGCAAGCGGCTAGGAAGCTTGTACTATATCATTATTGTTAGACGATAGCAGCATACAGGGAAACAATTACTATTTGAACCCTCGACCCTTACCACCCGGTATAGAACCTCGGCCACCCTCCGGAATGCCGGAAACGGGGCAAGCACGAGATGCCCCGACGAGACCAGCAGCAAGAAGAAGAGCACAGCGAAATTCAGAATGTTTCGAATCGGACCAAGGCACATCGGCAAACAAGGGGTACTAGCAACGGGTCGCGCAACAAAAGCGCAACTACCAGGCGGAGGACATCTTTCGCCGCATTGTTAGGCTGAAGGCGTGGAGAGATCGCTACGAGCGCGCGCGCACCATTATGGGGTACACTCTATAGACCTTACAGACACACACACAGGCACACACACACACATACTCCTTTCACTGATAAGAATCGCGCTCCGCGCTTGGCTTTTCTCCAATTTGGCGCTTTGCGCCGTGCGCTCCTGACAGGGCGGTGGAGACTTGTGCGATGGGCGAGCGAGAAACCCCAACCAGCTCTTGTTGCGCCCTTTTGTCAATGCGCTTATGAAACTCTTGAGAGCTTTTGGTGTGTGTGTGTGTGTGTGTGTGTGTGTGTGTGTGTGTGTGCACGCTGGCTCGCTTGATTTGGTACCGCTGGGTTGCAGCAGCACCACGCGGGCTCGCGCACCACGAAGGCAAATACTCGGTGGAAGTCGGATAAAAGTAATAACAAGTACAAAACTATCTTTCGCCCCGGATGTGTTTCGCCCCGTACCCTATTATTATTGCCTATCGCGGCACATGCCCGCACCCCCTCCGCCCGCTCACCCCCGAATCGGAACCGATTCTGCCGGGCAAAGCAGGCAGGCCTTCTTCCTTTCCTTGCACAAAACGCCCATTGAAAGCCATTTTTGATTTAATAAAGCACCGGTGGGGCTTGTTAAGCTTTGCACCGGCCTGCGCGCAGGGCATTCTGCAGCTTCCCCTGTGTTGGTGTGTGTGTGTACCGTGCTGACCGCGCTGATATTCTACAGCTTCTTCTGGCCTGCTGGAGGAACACTTGCCTTGTGATGGTGCACGCCCGTGTGCACCCTTAAACGAGCCTCTCTCTTTCGCGCACACCCGTTTCGGTTTGGGCTTCA
>AXCO02010291.1:0-11343 GCA_000473525.2 Anopheles melas
TGTCTCGCTGTCTCGTGCCATTGGGGTCGAGTTTGTGGTTGATGATTAAAGAATAACAAGTCGCACCTCATTACAAGCCTTGTGGTTTGGTCGTTTTACTACATTGTGGTAAAAAATGACAAAAAATGGCATCGAACAGGGAACTATGGGGAAAAGTCTACAATATAATTTGTTAGCGGTTCATAATTACATTTTCTACCGAATGAAAAGCGGGATACGTCTGGGCACGGAAAAAGCTTCTATCTACAAGCGCATTTTCCATTTGCTTTAAATTTGACCACCACAGTATAATGTTTTCTATTTTTGCTTCATGCTCAGTTCATACGCAAACACAAAGTGTGCAATTTATTTGAAAAACTGGTTTGCTTATTGGTTTTCAATACGAATGTCAATTACGCTGTACCGTTGATGTCTATATTTTCCGGGTACATTGTTAGTGCCAGGCCTGTCAGGCGTGTGTTGTGCGAGGACCGACATACCATAAGCGGCTTACCTACGTATAACAAGAATAGGAGTGATACGGAAGAAAAACTTAAAACAAATAAGGCCACAACCCCTAAACTAAACATCGAAACATTTCCACACATAGCGTGAAAGCAATCGAAAACAGTGTACAAGTTTTCCTGTACACGACCGACCGTGTGAGGTTGGGCATGTGAGAAGTTGGTAAGTGTTTCCAAAGTTGTTTTTCAACACCAACTGTAGGACCGATACTTTGTGTTCAGGGTTACAACAATGGTAGCGGAGTTTGTCCAGGTTCAATAAATGTTGTTGCTTTTTCCGATTGAACGGCAATCGTCAAAGAAAAAGTAAACATCGAATTGAAATGGGTTCAAACCATCATTTATCATCATCACCATCATTACCGTCTTCCTTGTGATTGTTTGAATCGGTTAGGGCTGCAGTGAAGTGAAACAATTTGTGTTTTAATATATTAACTTTGTATTCCTCTTATATTAATCTTAACAAAATTTAAAAACAAAAATTAAGTGTGGTATGTTTGGTTGAAAACTCATAAGCACTTCAATGATTGTATTGATGGTACTTTATCGCAATAAAACAGTTCAATTTAAAGCTTCTCATTAACTCTATAAAAATTCATTTTTAGTAGTATTTTTGTTCCGATGATACTTTTGTACATACGCCAAAACATACTTTTTGATGACGATTTGATCAATCAGGAGAGAGGCGCATATTTCTCCTTATTATACCCTTTAAATAAATAGGACGAAAAAATAAATGAAATCAAATTATAAAAAATATAAAAAGACTAATAAAATTTTCGATATCTATTTCGTATGCTAAAGTCTACTGAAGTGTATGTACCATATTTCTCAGATGGAACATGGAATCAAAATCAAAACTTACCCCAATGGTTTGGTGAAAGCAATAAATATATGACAAACCACAATAGCCACGCAAGCATATCTTTGTGTGGAAAAAGTTTTAATAGAAAATAGGAGAGTTTTCATAAAGAAAAAAAACATGGAAGCAAAGAAAACTATAGGATAATTTTCCATTGCGAGAAACGTTGCAACGATTGCAGTTGCGGTCAAAGCAGCTTACTGTGGGGAAGATGCAAACACCGGAACGACTGCGTTACGTTGAACTGCTTTTCGAGAGCTCCAACAGTGACAGCATTCCAAGCGGAACTTGAATACGCACAAGATGATAGAGTTTGTTTGTTTGTTTTTTTTTTCACAGGAGCTTTCCTTTACTTTCGCTAGCAGCTTTATCGATCTATTGCACTAATCGATTTTTCCGGTTGGCGAATCGAAGTGGTGTGTCCCCTAACGCGTTGGCAAACATTTACTGGCAACTCACCACCACTATGTGAAAGCAGCATCAGTGGAAATAGTAACGCAGAGAATTGGTTTCGTTGATCAGTTTTTTGCGTCATTTAATTGGATTGATTTTTGCGGTTTTTGATTAGTGACGTATGTAATCAACGGTTTGTAAAACAGGACAGTATGTATTTTATATTATTTGCTAAAACTTGAAACAAAAGATTGCATTAGCTTTATTCGTGGAAGGAGTAGAATTGAATCGCATTAAAAATAAATTATGTTGGCTTTTACGTTGTTGATACGGATGTATGTACTAACTATATTCGTTAACTACAGTGAATTCTCTCTAAGATGTAGTTTCTTCAAGATGAATTGTTCCTTTTGATGAGTTGATGAACATTTTGACCCATCGTATTCCATACATTGTATGCCTCTTCAAGATAAATATTTCCCTAAGGCGAATATTCTCTAAGCTGCATATGCGTTTTGGCAGCCTAAGTTCTCTAAAATGAATATTTAGATGATAGTTCTCAAAAATATTGGTACAAGGATGCCAGGTTTTTCCCTTGGTTTCTTGAATTGTTTATAGCAACACTTTCATTAAGCCTGTGGCTAAGCTGACCGTCCCTTCAAAATTCACCTTATAGAGACGTCAGTGTAGACATGTTTTAGTTGAAATACGTTTTAACGGGATATTCGCTAACTGGGATGATTCCCTGTTAAAAACCACTTAAACGTCAAATGTAAAACTTCCGGAAAACGGAGGGATACATCTATGCGAAAAGCAGAAGCATATCAAGAAGATGAGGTACAAGATACAATATTATAATATTGTATTGTATTGAATATTATTACAAGATACAAGATGAGTTTTAAAAATGGTCAAACTTGGATCAATGAGAAACACAACTATAATTCTACAGCAATGAAACATAGAAATATGGAAACAATACACCAGAATCATCTTCGGTTTGTTTTTGTATGCGTTTGACAGCTGAAAATGTATTCCTGTTAGCGAAAATTTCCCGTTAACTGAAAAGTAAACAAACTTCAGTTAGCAAATACTTTCTGTAGTATTTATGGTTGACTTGAAAATGTACCTATAACACGAAACATACGTCGTACACAATTCAAAATAACACGAAACATACGACGGACGATCGAACATCAAAATAATTCCACACATAAAAAAGTCCACTTAGGCCCGGGACTATGAACATGTTGCGGGAACATTTGTTCAATGGCAACATTTTGGACGTTCCTATTTACGACAAAAACTGTGCATGTTTTTGTAAGTAAGAATGTTTTAAAATTAAGTTTAAATTATGTTGTATCCGTTTTGCTATTCAAACGCTCGAAAATGCTCCAGCAACTAATAAACGGTAATCAAATCCATTTGTTTCTCTTGCAACAAAAATGATCCCGCTACATGAGTTTGACAGCTCGTCCATACGATTTTCATAAACCCGAACTTTAATAAAAACGACCGCTGCTTGTTGTTCTGAGTGCTTTTCAAGGCCACAGAAATAGTTTGTTGACTTGAAGGCACATAGTTTGAGCTGTTTCGTTGATGGCAACCCTAAAGTACGGAAAAGCACGCAACACACACACAAAACCGGAAGACGAATGTAAGCCGATCGGAACGAGTACGATGTTTATCAAAGCGTAAAAGTCACCTGGCGCTTCTTTCAGCTTCAATGTTCGGTAAGCTACCGCCCACGGAATCGTTCTGTACATTATAAAACCAGATCCAAACGGTAACTAAGCTGCTCCAAAGACAAATGTACCGATACTTACAAAAACCCACGCACGAATAAAAGCTGAAGCACTTAGCTGTCGCAGAAGGACCTAGCATTATGGATATACCCACTAATGAAGAATCATCGTGACCGGACTGTCAGTATTATTTCAGGCAATAAAAAAGTTAGACTCGAATAAGTGGCACTAGTAACTAGTATCCCCCGTTCAGCAATATACCACAGAAAGTTTTGCTGAGTGTGTATGTGCCAGAGCACGGCTTCGTGTCAATCTGTCTTAATATTCGATCATTTTATTGCACATTTATTACCATTGTCATCTATTTCAATCCATTCCGTCATTCTGACAACCACACACATACACTCACATACAAAGACACGTGTCTACTATTGCTGACGCCAAATACGCACAGCAGACGACGGCTCGTCATATCATTAGCTTAATTGAATATAAACATTATCGAGCTTAATTAAGCAGAACAACTTCACTGACTGGCACACCAACTCCTACTGCCAATGCAGAGAGTCCTTTCAGGTTGGGCTTAGTTTTGACAATGTTGAGGTTTTTCTGCTTGACCTTCATCCGCGTTAAACTTCCTCGAGCGCCGGATCATGCGGATTGTGGACGAATGGATGGAACTTTCTGTAGACGAACGCAATCTTGTCATTCATCGTGGGATTATTGATAATCCCGTGTCGTAACATTGTCAATGGAAAACGGAAGCATTAATTAGATGCTAGATTACGTTAAGTTTGGATACACAACTGCGAATTCGCTTATCAGTTATGAATACAACATACAAAACCAACACATATATATTCGTAGACGGCGGATGGCAGACAAAGGCTTTGTTTCAATGCCGAACAAATATGTAATCCAATGCTATAGTGTTTAATATTGGACCTAATATTCTGTCAAAATAGAAGCTACTTGATAACTCTACGCCAGAAAAAGAGACATCGAATCTTGCTGTCTTTAGTGCGTTGTTATCCAGGCGTGTAATTGACGCTGATACAAATAAACTGCGCATAGTCGGTGTCAGTCTATAGTCCAGATTCCGGCAGTAAATACATTAGCCGAGCTGGTAGAACACCATCGAAAATTATGGAAGCATAATTGAATTTTATGATGATGATGTAGCTGATTATAGACCTTTGTTTTGCTGTATTCAATTCTGTGGCTAGCCAAACGACCGACAGTGCCTTTTGTTTTCGGTCACCGAACGGTTTCTTTCGCTACCGCATCCGCTCAAACGTTTTTTTTTTGCCGCTATCTATACTGCCAGAGGGAGCGCGCAGTGGTGCCGGGAAAGCAAATTGAGTACGCGATAAAATCTCTCCAATTTAAACGATAACATACCGAGAGGAAAAAATGGCTGCTCCATCGGTACCTTTTTCTGTGTTATTGTTTGCACCCGAGCAATGGGACGCTTGTTCAATGGCCAGAAAAATAAGCTTTGCAGAAACGCTTTTCCCTGGTGACGCGCACGAAACTCCGAATGCGAGTGAAAATGCACAGCAGAAAGAAGGAAGCCCGAAAGCAGCCTCCCGACACAAGAAGGTAGCAAAAAAAAAAACAAAAAAAAAACATCCAAAAATGAATAGTTGCTTTTCCGGATGCCGGAAAACCCTGCACCGTTGGAACGGGAGAGAAACGAAACCGCAACCGACGGGTTTGCTGCTGGTTCACCACTCGCCTCACCCCCAGCTCGTTGCCTCGCTGCATGGCGAACTGCTGGCGAAGCTGATAGGATTCTGGTGATAGATGGTCACCGATACCGACACCGATGCAAGGCAGTAGGTACGGGGGTGGCACACTGCACCGAAGCGAACGACCGAAGCGGGAAAAGAGTGTAGAAAAATGTTCCACTTCCGGTTTCCGGGAGCGTGAAGCTGACGATGGAAAGAATTGCCCTGCTGACATGGAAACACGGCCAGTGGTCAGTGGTGAAATGGATGTAAAAACGCGCGTGTGTGTGTGTGTGATGGTGTGTGTTTGACTGTGTGTATTTGTGCAAGATTCGGCAGTGCAGTGGGTGGGGGAATAAACTGAGATGGAAATTTCACGAGGTGGAAAGAAAGCAAAAAAAACTGAGCCCTTCCCTAAACGTAAAACGCAAAACGGAAACGGAAAAAGAAAATAGTGCATCGTTTGAACTCGGGTTGAGTAAAGGACGGGGAAATACAATCCCGGTTAGCAAACAAAGCATTAGGTAGGTTTGGCGCTAGTTCTTGCAATGATTTGCAATTTCATTTCCAAGGAAAGAAGGGCTGGTGCGTTATAATCTGTGAATAGAGATTCTTCTAGTGAAAAATCGAATTTCTTTTAGCGGATAACCGCAACACATAAGAGATAAATACAGGTGAAGAGCATTCAAACAATAAAATAGTTTTGCATTTAGTGTAATATGTCAATAGACAGCGGCACTGCTTCTTAACATAAGTTCCTTCAAATGACCCTTAAAATTGCTTTCAAACACCACAAACGATGAGCATGGCAAGCAAAACAAACTGGTTAATTTTCCACAGCCGGGTATACTTTGTCAGCCACACAACCGTCCTTTCGCGATGCGCTTATCTCAGCACGCTAGTCGAATCGCCCTTGCAAGGTTCTGTTCTTTCACCCTGTTTGTTGGGGAACGCTCTGTTAAGCGCCAACCATCACGAGATGGAAAACGGAATGGAAAATCTCTCAGCCTTATTTCCTGCCCGTGTTTCATTCATTTCCTATAAACATTTGTTTGATTTAATGTATGCACATTTAACCGCCACCCCCGTCCGAAGTGGAACGTAAACGGAAATTTGAGCGAGAAAGGCAGAAAGGGAGAACATGGAGAACATGAAAATGCAACAGAATGTCACCGATTCGCAACGTTGATCATGACGTTGGAGCCGCACACAGCAAAAGCAAGGCGGTTCCCAAATACAGCGGAGGAAAATAAACACTAGCACGCTATCGCTTGTACGGCAAATGATTGTTCAAACAATGCAACGAACGGTATAATTTTTGGTGGTTAGATGGCCAAACGAACGTATTTAACTAGCTAGCGAGAGGGAGAAAAGGCTGGTATTTTAGGGAGCGAGCAATTCATTACATTGGATAGCGTTTTTTTTTTGGAAAAACAAACCGAAGCATCCAGAGATGAAATATGTTCCATAATGTTGGCGACGGTATGCCATGGTTCTAATGTAAAGTGCAGGAAAGCTGGATGATTCACTGCAATAAGAGAATGCTTGCGCGAGAGATGGGCACCCGTAGCTGGAATACTGGGCACTGAACCTTAGCGCGATAGCGAACGGTTTGCTCCATAGTTTGAGCTTTTCGGTGAACTATTGATGGCTATCGTGCACACACGCAATGGATACGGATCGTACCGTTTGCAGCAGCAGTATCTAGTCGTTTTCGAGCAGTCGTTGCGGTTTACCCGGTACCCCTTATGTGATGCTAACCGCATTGCCTTATCTTGAGCTCGCGTGTACCAGTACTGGCGGGTACACTTTATTCTATTTGTAAGTTCAATTTTGGTGAGATGTGCTTGTCTATAATACCAAACGCTTCAGCACAGTGCAAGCTTCCCATGCTTTTGGGTTTTAAACCGCACAAACTAAAAAAGGAGCATGGTTCACCGAAAATTGCTAACCAAAACCAGCGTCAGGTCCATACAACCAGACTCAATCCATCTATTTGAACGTTTTCATGGGGCTCGGTTACACTTTCTAGTTTTGCGTGGTTCGGTTCCACCACAGGAAGATCTAGTGTAGCTCTTTGTAAAGAAATGAACGGAAAATTACGATCCTGTCGAAAATTACGTTGGATCGTGTAGCTTCACATGAGCTATCAGGAGGCAGCATGTAATTTTTAGAGAAGTGAACTAGTGACTACCTGCGATGCACTGTAGATTATCAAGACAATGAAGCGCTCTAAGAGCTGAGTTTGATCTGGTTTAGCAGAGAATGGTTTGCTCCAGATGTGAGGTTAGTTGTAGCGAATTTTCAGGTGATTGCTTCTGGTTTTTTAAATCTTATCCTTATTACACTTCTTTCGTGGTATGCTGAGATTAAGTATTTTGGGGAGAGTTTGTACAACGATGTATACTAAAATCTCATTACACGAATGTTGGGATTGGATATGACACACAATTACGGGGTTTCCATGTCAGGTCACTTAAGAATCACTTGTATACATTTTAGTTTTAGCTGGGAGCAAACATTCTGGGTATGAATCTTACAATTGGAAAATATTGACAAAAAAACCGTAAGGAGAATAATAAAATAAATTAGTTAAAGCTTGCTTAACCTATCTTTACTCTGTTAATGATCATTTGGTGCCTAGGCGTCTATGTTACCAACCAACAAACACATTTGGTAGCAAAAATGGATTGTATGTGAATTTTAGACATTTCTTATTCAAATTCAAATTTTCAAATAACTTAACCCTGTACTTTTATTCAAATAATAGCTTTGATGATGTTTTTTTTTTATTTCTCCATAGCATACAGTTTTTTATTTATATAGTTGTTGCAACCACCAGTTTTGAAGAAAATTTTCGACCGATCTTAAATTTATTATTGTTGTATTTTTTTTGTATTATTGCTCTTAGTCCCTAAATCTTAAGTTTGAGCTCATTGTACCCTGAAATTTATTAGAAAATCCCTCTAAGAAGAGGATAAATTAAATTACAGTTCTCCAACATCGTGCCACCATCACTATTCAATGTTTTTGAAGCTAAAATACCGATTAAATCAATCAACACATTCCACAGTACGGTCACGTGCCGGGTTGCTTCTTTACCGCTCAATAAGCTTGGTCTAGTCGTTACCGATTGAACAGTGTTTGAGTGGTATTCCACTGTGTATGCAATTTAAAGGGCGGGTCAGTTATCCGAACTTCAAAAGGAACAATAAAGTTACGCTTAAATTCGTCCCTTCAATCTTGATTCGTACCAAGAAGAATTAAAGCCATGATGGAAAAATAGAGTACTTTTCATGTCTTTTGCTAACCAAACACTCAAAATCTTGCTTGTAACATTATAGTTTGTTATAGACTAAACATGTTGAAAAATAAACTACGTTTTTATTTGTTCTCTGTTCTTAAATGTAAATGTTTTTCAAAACAAAGCGGCAATAATTAAAACAAATCTGTAAACAGGAAACTCGAACGCTCTCTCACCTTGCAATGCACCAAAGCAAATGGTGCAAATGTCCTTACGGTGTACCATTATTTAAGGTTCTTTCGAAGTGATGTGTCTTAAAAATAATACCATTGTATTCTAAGAACACACTGTACAGTAATGCAGTTCAAGCGAAATGCATACAAAAAACGTGACATTAAAAGCTACCGAAAAGAGTCCTTCCATCGCTGGTGGCTCTGGAATCGGTCCGATGTAATGAATCCGCTTCAGTTGAAGTTGCTTCACTTTCAACAAACAAACAGGACGATGAAAAAGCTCTAGAGATATAATTAAATTCTTTTCATCGTGGCAAAAAACAATCCACCTTACCGCACAAGAAAAGTTCCACACAACCAGCGTCCGGCTTAGGAGGACTTCCTCTCTTTAACGGGCTTCATGTTGTTACACGGTCAATCTGTCTCGTTCACTCGCTGCCAGCTCCATGCAACTCAGGCAGCAGTGCAAATAGATATTGCACTCGGCAATGCACGTGTGGCCTGTGGCAGACATCGTCCATGTTGACCCAAGTGAAGTGTCTTGAGTGTGGGACGACCTGTAGCCCATGAAGCGGACATGGCAACATAAAACAATGGTCGTTTGAGCAGTACATAATAACGTTGATGCGGGCTACCCCGGCTGCTTCTGCCTTGCTGGACAAGCTTAAGGGCTTTTAAGGACCCATCGCCCCCATTTGCCCATCCATCCTTTCTGCCAGGCCGCTAGGTTCTTGCAAGGACATTCGCTCGAACGAATAAGTCGATGTTGAGGATGATGTTGCACGCGCCACCATCTCGGCACCGTCTTTGAGGAGTTTCTTTTTTTCCAGAGCTGAGAACCAACTACAAAAAGAATAAAACAATGGTTTTACTTCTGCTTCTAAAGGTGGGGTTTTTTTCAGTTGGGAAAAGTAGTACAAAATAACGCAACCAAATGCCCATCCCAGGGTCGACGAATCGGAAGCATTGTGTAAACCAAATGAGCAGAAGCAAAATACCTTCGAACGGCCAGAGCAGTCACTACGCTACTAATGCTAACTCAGGTCCAGCTCTGAAGGAGGCTGTTGCAAAACCCCAAAACAACAAGACAGAGAAGAGCAAAATTAAGCAGCCAGCAAAAACAAACGGATTTAAAGCGCAAAGTCTATTTGCCTGTCCGCTTTTCGAGCAAAGCTGTAAGTATTACACAAACGAAACCAACCCAGTAACAATGGATGCTGCTTCTCCTAATTGATATGGTACGGATGATGCCTCAGCCACCATAGTGCTCTTTCGGTGCTATACGACCGAAACTAGAATCGGATAGAACCTTTAGTAGCCGGTTCACCAGTAGAATATTTTTTTTTGTGTGCTTGTTTGGGTTTTACTCTTCATAACACCGGACCGTTTGCAAAGCATTGGGACTGCAGTCGTATACGGATAAGTTTTTCAGGATTTTAGAAGAATAGTATTGAAGATTCAACATATATATGAATTGCGGTGTGTGGAGGACTTTTGATGGAATGATTTCTTTACCTGTTTTTAGTCTATCCTTCTGGATCAGATAGACTTTTCGAAGTACTTGTTTTTGTTTTGTATAACAATCACAGAAATTGTTTTCATACATTTCCCATCAAAATAGGTAACAGAATTGAACAGAAAGGTTATAATTAATATTTTTTGTGTAAACGTATAAAGGCGGTCTGTAAAGCTTTCGATACTTATTTAGTACCACGCACCCGTAGAGTCAACCCTTGCTACGGGGAGACAGTTCATGTGAGACTTGAACCCATGACAGACATGTGGTTAAGTCGTGCAAGTTTACGAATGTATCACATGACCTTCAACTCAAAAATAATGTAGATGACGATTTGTTATCTCTTAATTAAATGTTTCAGTTTTTAAGTGTTCCAGCGTTCTATCAATGAAGTCAATTTTATTTCATATTTCTATTACCTATAAAGAGCGTTAATCATAAAAAAAAACAAATCATAAACGAAAAGCGTGGTTGTGGATGATTTTACACATTATAGTTGTATGTTCCCTGGCCGCGGTAACTTTACGTTCAATAACGTGCATATACATTTTAATTTGTTTTATTTCTGCCCACATTCCTGCAACATTCCTGCAAGTGGTACGCAAGAAAACAGACGTACCCATCCCGATAAGATTCCAGTGCTCCTATCATGTTATCTTTCATGGTATGCCCGGCTACCCGCCTACCATCTTCCACTGGACCGAAAATAGGTATTTGGAAAATTTACGATGATTACCCCAAAGCGTACTGTTTGTTGAGGAATTTCTTTTCGACCGCTTTTCTCAAAAGCGTACGAAAATGAAGAGAGCAATAAAGAATCATCTGATGAAGCTAATCTCGTGGAGCTTTGGTGAAGACTAACAGTCACTCGATAGGAGGGGATCGGGTCCAATTGACTATCAACCGTATGATGCATCGAGGTTACTCTCCCGATAAGCCAAACTTTTGGACGCAATGGACCGGTCGTTTGAGCAGGGCGATTTTATCACTCCTCCCTATCACAAGCTATCTTCATTCACCGGCAGCGTCAACCTCCAGCAGCAGGACCAGAATAAATCACTCCGACAAAGCGGGCAAGCATATGCGAATCGATGGCTTAAACGGGACAGCCCGTATG
>AXCO02010293.1:0-11370 GCA_000473525.2 Anopheles melas
TAATTTCTGGTACCGATGCGGATAAGGATCCTCGATTCGAATAGCTAAAAGTGCAAAGAGTTAAAGAGGCAAAGCATCTGAAACTCTAGTAGTTGAAAAATCGAGGAGGCAACTAAATGACCGGAAAATATTAGCGGATTATTCGAAGAGACGAAAGGTCAATTCGACCCGACGAAGTTTAAAAAAAAAAACAATTCGTGGAATCGTTGACGAATCGAAGCGTCGGAGAGTAAAGAAGTGTAACAGCCGACTAAAAAAAAAGTAAAAAAATCCAACAATCGAAACAGCTAATAGTTTAAAAATCTAGATACAGAATATTCTAATAGTTCCAATATCAGTTGTGGAAGCTGTTATTAAAATAGTACAGGAAAAACACTCAATCTTTGCACTGTCACCTGTCATCATGTTTCCTGTTTCATTCTCAGACACAATGACTTTATCGTGTGCAGTACATCCAAATAGACCCACTGCTGCCTTTATCCTTTTTGTCCCAATGTATTGCTTGTTGAAAGAAACAAATCCTACAATGTTACAAAAAAAGCGCAAACGACAAAATCCACCCTTCTGTTACCGTGGAACACTCTCATTACATCTACTCCAATGAAGGCTATCGTCGCAGTATCGCCAGCTCTTAACCTTCATTCGCTTGGCTTAAACATCTAAATCGGACCATTGAAACCCGGCTTAATCTGCATGCAGCACTGTAAAACTCTCATCACCAACCCAGCGGCCCGGCAACTGGACACCCGCCAAATACCCTGTAACTCCCTTGTTACGCTTGCACCAACAGCGGTAACACTGAAACGAGCGATACAAATCGTCCCTGCAAAGCAACAAGCACCGAAACGAAAGGAAAGAACGTCCAAAGATGATAATCTCCTGTCTCTTTAGCACTTCTGCAGTCCCGTGCCGCTGTACGGTAAGCGTGTGCTGTACCAGGCAAAGGGTAACGCTAACTTTCTTCATTTAACCCATCGCAGCTGGGCTTAAACGAAGACCATTGATAAATATTTATACACCCTGTCCGCACCCCGTTCTACTCCGGATTTGGTGCGGGTGAGAACAGCAACCGTCCCTTTACGCGCGATTTTGACAACACGCACCAAGTGTGGAGTGGCTCTTTGGAAGACCTACAACGACAAGGCGATCGAAGGCTTTAAAGTACAACGCCAATTCCACCCGCCGAATCCCCCGGAGACGAAAAAGCCCGGACGTACTTGCACTTGAACGGTACGAGTACGAGAGTAATCCCCATTTGCCGCTTCGATAATGCACCCTAATCCCAGGCGAAACTGTTTAAATTGATAAAATACGAGCTGCCCGGTGCCCGAGCAGCGCACAGATTCGCAAATGTTCGGCAAGTTGTTTTTCGCCTCCCTGCAAAGGCTGGCTAAATCTGCTTACCGGGGATGCTAATGATTATAAATTTGCCCCTCAACGAAGACCCTGCGCGTTCGTGTTCGTGCAAAATCGCTTGTCTCCTTCAGGTTCGCAGCTCGAGCTGCGAACTCTTCAGAAATCCGTTTGCAAGCCGTGGTCATTGACATTCCACCATTTGCGACGACGACAACGACAGCATTTTGCACAAAGTTTGGCTGTTGTTATAAAGTTTAAAACTCGACCACCATTCGTTCTAGCCCTGCGCTCTAGCCAACGACGTTGCCCCAGGCCAGGCGTGTTAGTTGGTAATTAAAGCAGCGAATGCAAGAATAACGCTATTACAATTCGAGCTGCTAGCTCCAATCGACCGAACCACCTTATGGGTAAGTTTTTGTGTCACCAGCACCAGAAGTTGAACTCTTTCTCTCTCCCTCACAAAACCCACCTGACCCCGGCGTTAAGATATTGGTGAAAGTTTCTTTATGAAATCTTTCGCTCCGTAGCGAGTTTGTTGGAAAACTGAAATTTCGCCCCCTTCCCATAGCAACCAACGCTTTCGCTGCCCGCAGGCAGTGCGATTTCACCCGAAGGATTGATATCGTTATTATTATTATCACTATTACGTTCCTCACCCGGCGCAGTGGCACTCGAAACTATTAGCGCCGAGTGCATTGGCAATATCACCGATCGTCGTCTGGCTGCGGAAACTTTGCTCTCTTTGGAGCCGTTCGAGGGGAGAAAACAAAACCGGGGGCAGCTGCCGGTACCGGGCTCAAATTGCATTGGACGGACCCGGGATAGTTCCATTATCGTCGAAGCGTTTCGACTTTCACCTCCTGCGCCCCGGGTTACCCCACGCTGCCGACGAAAACTGTCGTCGGTAATGTGTGCGCAAAGGTTACGATTTGCCAACTTTTCCGATTTGATTTACACTTGGCGTCGAGGTTATTATTGCTAAAGTTTCGCGCTTCCTTCGTTGCTCCGTGTAGGGGGTTTTGGTGTCGTTAACGGTTGCTGCTGCTGTATCGAATAAACTACCGGATGAACGTATGTGGCGTAGGTTAGTATTAATAGATTATTGTTAAATTGGCAGACAATTTCAAAACCAAGTCCCACGTAAATCAAGAAATATTCGAAGCTAAGCAATGGTCCGGCCTCGTAGTGCAGTTGTCAATACGTACAACTTAACAGTATGCCCGTCATGGGTTCAAGCACCGAATGAACCGTGATTCCATAGGTAGGACTGACTTTCCTACTATGGGTAATCAATAAGTCTCTGAAAGTCAAGCCCACCAGTGGCACAGGTAGGCCTTGACCAACAACGATGGTTGTGCCCAATAAGAATAAGAAGAAGCAATGGATGAGAATATTTAATGAATAATACATTATACATGTATCAGAATATTTTATGCAATTAAATTAAAAATAATTGACTTTTCAAACAACGATGCTGTGGTTGTAATAATCATAGACATTTTAGAACTTTACAATTAATTCAAAACCAAATGCCATCCCGTATTGCTCGAACCAAACATGTATCTAACTCCTTAAATAACTCCATCTTGTGGCCACCGATTTGAAACACTGTGAAAAATTTCCTCCCAACACTTGCATCGCTTTCAACTTTAGATACAAAAAAGCTGCCATTTTAACAACACCTTAATTGAAAGCTCCCAAAAGCACCTTTACTTGTTCACTGTCAACGCAACACTCACAACATAAACAAACAGCTGTCAAACGACAGCCTCGAAACCAAACACACACACACACACATACATCCCAACAACACTAGGCGTCTCCATCGCCACACGCCATGTGTCAGAAAACGACCATGCGCACCCATCGCACGCTTTGACGGTGGAGCTCGCGAAATTCATAAAAGCTTATGCCACCGGAAAGCTTTCTCACAGCCAACCGAGCAGGCTTGGCAGGTCGGTGTGGTAGAGGTGGAATTGAACGGGGAGGGAGGGAAATATTTCGAAAACAATCCACACCCAGCCCCAGCTGCACCGCAGCAGCGCACACCAATACCAGTGCGAACGTTTGTGTGGCCGTTTTGAAAAGGGAGAGTTTACTGTGCTGGTGCGTGCGTATTGGTGTGGTTCATGGTCCCTTCTCGTCCTCGGTGTTCCTTTCTTCCGTGTGCTTGGTGCGGGTCAGTTGGGCGATGGCAAAATTTTATAGGCCAAACGCGCAAATCCTTGTTACTAGGGGATGAAACCCTTCACTGTATGAGTGTGTGTGTGTGTGTGTGTGCGAGTGTGTGTGTGTTCAGGGGGTGATTGTGTTGACGAAAGCTGTAATAGAACACACCCGAACCGTTACAGATGGTTTTGTTTTTGTTCGCGCACACAGACACACGATCGTTCGAGCAAACGGAAGAAGTACTTTAAAAGTGCTAATAGTTGATGAGATTTTTTTTATGTTATTTTTTTTCAAATTACTAATCTATCAACGAGATATACAAAAATGTATAAATTTTCCCTGTTGTAGGAGTGCTGAAAGTAATTAAAATTAATCAAAAAAGATAATATTAGGAATGAAGTAGTTCCAAGGAAATAGAGTTCTGCTTTTCTCATCATTCCACCATCCTGTACTGCCTGGTAACTGCCACCACCAACACAAAGACGCTTCTGTGCTCTACACGCTATGAACCAACGAAAGGAACGTACATGTGTGTTTGTGTGCGAACGAGAGCGAGAAAGCAATGTTGGAGCTCGCGCATTCCCAACAGCGCACATCATTGCCTACTGTGCGAAACCAAGACAGCAACCATTCCCGTCCTTCCCTCACAACCCTTGTACAGCAACTATATCGGTGTGTGTGTGTGTGTGTTTGTGAAAACGGTTTCGTTGTGTTCGCAGAGGCAACATGGGAAAAAACCAAGTGACGTTGAAGGCTTTGCAGTCGGAATAGCGCCACGGGTACGAACGCGCGACCGTACAGGGACGTCCCAGACCAGCTCTTCCAGCGTCACCCGAAACGCGCCCCGGAAAGCAGAAAACGGCAAAAGGCTTTATAAAAAAAAGTGCACCATCAGCCTGTTCCGGTAGTCCGTCGAGTTTGTGTTGTTTTTTTTTTGCAGTTTCAGTGTTCATGATTTTCAGCTACGATTTTCAAACGCCCAAAATGTGAAGGATTTAACCCCCCTCCTCTTCGAGCCCCCAAGGATACAGGGCGTAAAGTGTTTTCTCTCTCTCTTTCTCTACACTACCCCCTTCCCTTTCATCGTCACCTTTCAACAAACGGACTGTGAGTTGGGCTGCGGGGGAAGCTCCAATGCCGAGGAGGCGCAGAAGGTGCAGTGTTAAAATTGGCTCCCGTGATGGTGTTGTGGCTGTTTATGTGTATGTATGTGTGTGTGTATGTGTGTTCCACGGTCAAAACAATGGCACACCCGTGTCCAAAAAGGGAAGAGTGAAAAAAAACGCACACACCCGCTGTGCCAAACCCAACACCACAGGGCAGGAAATCTTCACTTTGATCTGAAAAAAACGGCTTTAAAGTTGGTGAAAGAACACAAAAAAACAACAAAAAACGACGTCACATTGGAAAATTTCACCACCAACCTTTGCTACGTCGCTTCCCGTTCGGGCTGCTGCTGCTGTTTAGGTTGCCTTTCTTCCCGGAGGCCCCCTATCCCTCTCGACACTACCCCGTTGGGAGGGGGGGGGGGGGGGGGGGGGGAGGAGGCGCCTACTTTGATGGTGGTAGCATTTTCCGTGGAATAAGGTCATCAGCATTTGGATCGATTCTAATCATCGTATTGCAAATACCTTCGTCCCCGGGATTTTCGCTGACAGCAGTATCGCCTGGCCCGCACCTGGCCTTCCTTGCTTCCACCCAACCCCCGTCCCTCTGTTTCGCCTCGCCAAGATTTCGCCAATTATTCAACAGTGGTGTAGCAGTGATTCGCTTTTCGAATGGGGTTTTTTTTCTAAAGTGTGTAACCCTACTTGGGTACAAGGGTCCCCCTACCTCACGCGTCGTGTCCCTTTCAAGTTAGTAGCAACGTTCAATTATACACACACACACAGACACAGAGACGCGCGCGCGTGCCCGTGCGCTCCCTTATGCAGTTGAAGTAATTTAGAAGTAACGCACGTAGGGTGGGAACGAAAAGCGCTAGCAAGCGGTTTGGGGGATGGGGGATGGGGAGGGGGGGGGGGGTTGGGGAGCGAAGAGTGTAAAGTAAAATCTACCAGCAACGACAACAACAACAACGGTTCAAAAAGTCCCTTCTCTTTTCTCTTTTTTTTTTTGGGGTATGATTTTGCCTTTGCCTTCCATTTTGTTCCCTTCTTCGGGGCTGACGTACTTCAGGCGCTGAATAAAGGATTAATCAAGTGGATTCGCTCTGTATTTCGCTCTGTGTGTGTGTGTGTCCCAGTGTGCTTTCTGCTACGCTTGTGTGAGTGTGAAAGATTTCATGTGTGTCACGTGCAAGGTCTTCTGTATGTGTATCTGTGTGTTTGTGTCCATTTGCGTGTGTGAGTGCGCGACGATGATGGTCATGTAGCGGAATGCAGCTGTGTGTGATTGTGTGGTTGTGTGCTTTCGTGTACGTGTACGTGTTTGCGGCCAGTCGAAGGAGAGACTTTTAAGGAATAGAATAACACACACACACACACAAGCTCACACAAACACACAGGAAAAGGGGGAGCGAAACCAAAGCACACAATAGAGAGAAGAAAAAAAAACACCCCATCAACTGGGGGTGATGGGGAATGGTCGGGTTTCACTTGAATGTGCGCTGTGTAATTACGTACCAGTGTGTGATGATGAGGTTTGAGGTATGATTTTGCCTCTCCCCCACCCCCAAAACACCAGCAGATACGCCCGCATCGACTCGTGCGGGATGAAATTGAAGTCGTAAAAGAATTATGTTGTGGGGAGCGGAAAGCACGCAAGCAAATACAGTGCATTACTGCCAAACAGCCCAGGGTCCAGTGGTTCCGGGGCCCAAAACCGGTGCGAGTGCTCCAAGGACTGCTTTGATGTTTACTAAAACACACAAAGCGCTTTATGGCGAGCAGTGCTGCGAAGGATTAGAAGCAGCTGTTGGAAAAGTGGAGTTAAATGTTCTTCTGCCCGATTCTGCCCCACGTTGAGGCAGACCCGACAAAAAGAGATGTATTTTTATCAACAACACCCCCCCCCCCTCCCCCCCAGAACCCCTGGAAACTGGACACTCGTTGAATGTTGATATACGTTGAGTGATGAATTGTCCTTTGGAGACTTTACCCAACGGCACCGGGCCGATCGTTTTCCCTCAGTATCGTCATCGTCACGCAGTAGGCGAGCGCCACCTTTCCCCGTTCACTGATGGTTAGTTTATTTTTATCCCAGGTGTCGTGCTTGCTGCTGGTAAAGTGTTTGACGGAGCAAGTGTGTGAGTGTGTGTGTGTGTACGTTTAGCAGGAATGTGGTGCCCTCCATCTTTGCTGATGCGATAGCTGCAACAACTTCTGCTGACACGAAACGGGGCTGTCATAGTGACGACGTCTGCTCGCGCCGGCAAGGATGATGGTGCGCGTTGAACCACGGTGAGAAGCTGGCAGCACATCAAAGCCGTCGATTGTTAGCGCAGCGCCAGAAAGCTGTTGTTACCCTCGGTCACCCTGTTGTCTAGAGGACACTCGCATACACACACAGCTACACCATCGGTGGATTGATTTTCTCCATCAGCAGCGCCTTATTTCAGTGAAGGAACACGGCAAGCCGAAGGTTGGCTGTATCGTTGCTACACGGAACAAAGGGCGAAAGCGTGCTCATAGCAAATTGGTCGAAGAAACCCGCCCGAGTGAGCGGGTGCGCGCGTGAGTGTGTGGTGTGGAAAACGCTCTCAACCGTGAATTAGCACGCGAAACATAAAAAACACACACACACAGGCACGCAGGCACGCAGGCACGAGCAACCAACGCATTAAAGGGAATAGGGAGTAAAGTCGAACGCGTTAGCACGCACGAGAACCGCGGAGAAGGAGACAAAGAGAGAGAGAGTGTGTGAGTGGGAGTGGGAGAGCGAGAAAGGCCTTCAAGGTGGAAGGATTCGCACGGGAGCGGAACCACGCACCACGATGCCACAACAGCGAAAGGCGACGGCGGCGGAAAGACCGAGTGCGGCGCGCCGTACGACGCCCCTATAGCGGGAGCCGGTAGACGCGGCGGGCGGCCAGCTCAACCCGATGGAGACCGGTGCGGAGTACGGCCATGCCGCCGGCATCCACCATCATCTGCCCCCGCAGCTCGCCAAGGAGCTATCCCATCACCATCACCAACAAGCCCAGCAGCAGCAGCAGCAGCAGCAGCAACAGTCATCGTCACACCATCGTAACCATGCACACCAATCGCAGCAATCGCATCATGCGAAGTTGCTTCAGCAGCAGCAGCAGCAGCACCAATCCCAACCTGCCTCCCAACCACACACACTGGCAGCATGGTACGCTGGTTCGGCGGCCAGTGGGACGCTCCGCTCGGCCAGTTCCGGCCGGCGGGCATCGTACGGCCACAACCACTACGGTTCACAGCAGCAGCAGCCGACGCTGGCATTGCCACCGTCGGCAGTCAATTACCACGACATGGCCGACACCGTCTCGATCGGCAGCGGGCACTCGGCACAGCGCTACATCGAACCGTCGCATCCGCAACAGCAGCAGCAGCAGCAACAACATGCACTGCGGGGAGAGACCGCGACACTGGGCCGGGGCAGTGTCGGCGGGCTGCTGATCGATCGGCACGGCAGCACGGACCGGTTCGGTGCGCTGGACGATCCGCTCAGCACGGCCTGCCTGCAGCCACCGTCGCCGGCGCCGAGCAACGACCACTACGTGATGGGACTGCCAGCGCCCGGGCCAGCCGGCGGCCATCATTACGGTGCCGACAGTGGTCGGCACTACGGCACGATCCAGCGCCGTACCGCGAGCCCCTCAAACATCAGGTACGTGATGCTGCGACCAACACCCACCCTCACATCCTCACACACACACACACACACACACACACACACACACACACACACACACACATAACTATCTGATTGGGGTGGGGAAGTGGGGTAAGGAGAGCATGTTATTGGGATTAATTGCTTCTCCGAAGAGCGGTGGCGCGAATCGATTTATGTGTCATTCCAAGTGCTCTGACCATTTGGCCGACAGGGTTTGCGAGGGGCGCGGGAACTGCAACTGATTAGCTGGAGTACCGGTTCTTTGTGTCTGCCGCCTACACCTGAATGTCAGGTGTAGGGCAATCGGGTAATAGAGTACTGGTACAAACTGCGCATCCTTTATTCAGCAAGCGAGGGGTTTCCCCCAAGGATCTCTTCCGCGGAGTGGCGAAGAAGCCGGCGGAACACATGACATCAAGAATGCGAAAAATGAGACTTTCAAACAACTAGGCGTGTGAATTCTAGTGCTCAAAAACTAATCGAAAAGTGATTTGGTATATTGCAAGGATTAAGATTGCGTAGAAGGAAATAACATAAACAACTGTTGTAAGCTGTTGCTAGTCAGTGCAACTAGTAAGAGTAAATTGTTTCAAGTACATACTTCAAGTCGACATGGAATGCATTTATTAGCTAATAGTAACTGGTTCCCATTAATTACCCCATTACAGGGTTTTCCCGGAATTCTCATAGCTCATACCTTAGCTTAACACTTTATTGACTCTTTCCTATGCGAAATGAACTATCCCCAGTACGATTGGACTCTACAGAACCCTTGTTGAACAAATCCAATAGGAATTTCTAACGAGCCTGTCCAAAACCGGTGCGAAAGAGTCCAATTTCCAGCATACGAAGTTCACATCCCATAAAAAGAGTTAAGGAAGTGTCCCACAACTATGAGAACCCCTGGAAAACCCTGTAATGGTGTAATGTAAGGTAGACCTAGACCGACTACGGTTGTAGCGCGAAAATTATAATAATTACTTCGTGGGTAGGCTAGGATACTTGTTACTTCTTCTTCTATTTGGCGTAACACGTCCTGCGCTCGGTCATATGTCGGCCTACGTAGGTTTTCGAGATCTGTTGAATACCAGATAGCAGCTAATGGGGAGACTGGTCAAGTCCATGTGAGGCTTGGACCCAGGACGGGAATGTTGTTATGTATTGCGAGTTGACGGCTGCACCACGGAGCTTTTTTCAATATGTGTATTGCACAATAGAGAGAAAATTGCATCATATTTGTCACTTTTTGGATGCTTCAATGGCTAAATTTTGACGCTGATTTATTCAACATCCAATATAATTACGCAGTCGAGCTAATCGATGGAAGTAGGTATTGTATTTAGTATTCCTGCAGACAGTTTAGTTTTAGAGTTTTTGAGGCTTAAGTGGTTCCTTTTTCGACCCAAAAGAGGGTCGTAATGCACATTAAAATACAGTAGTTTTTGAATCGACATAAAACTGGATACAGTTTCAGCATCAGAATCAATTCCTTGACTGGTATGGGTTCAATATCGGTTCTATGACTGGTTTCCTCGCCCAGAGCATGTACTAATACTGGCGTTTGTGATCATCTTGATCCTATGAGATAGATTAGCCTAAGCATAAGCTATCAGTAAGGGGGGTTTGAATTCAGTTACAAACCCATTAAGCGTTCGGCACTCTATAATTCCTGTCAGTTCAGTTGGTTTAGAAGCCGTTTCTCTGTACTCTACAGGGAGTATCTGTTTTGTGGAATAGTGGGTTAATCTTGTGTTCCAGTTACCACATTAAATAACTGTCAATAAAATTACATACAATACTTGCTATGTTGACAATTCAAATTGATTTTGCGTTTATGTTATAATCAGTGTGAAAGTTGGCGAAGATGGAAGCAAAAATCTATTGATTGTTACACATTTGTGTTACATCTTCTATGTTCTATTCTTCTATTTGATATAACGTCCTACGCGGACATGCCAGCCAGGTTTCCGAGCCTGATTAAGTATCTCTCAGCCGGATCCGTCAGTCCTTGCTACGGGAGGGGGGACGGTAGATTCTAGACTTGAACCATGGTATTGAGTCATTCGAGTTGACGAGACCGCTTCCCATAAAACACTGTAAAAACTTAAGGAATAAAATATACTTTCGTATTAGTATCTTTTTATTTATGTTTTGATGTGTATTTGCCATCATCTTGTTGGGTTAAGCTCTAGCAGTAGTAGGTTAAATTGTACGCCATCGATATCTTACCTAAAGCACACACACTCATATATCACAGCACCATTAATTTAGGGCCCCACGCTGCCCACCATCCAGCGATAGTTCCCACACACACACACACCCACACTACTAATGCAATGTTCTGTCTCTTTCCCTCCATCACCCAAATCCCCCCCCCCCTACCCCGCTCTGTTTGCAGGTACCGGCACAGCTTGACGGAGAACTATCGGGACATTTCGCCGCAGTGCGACCGGTACGTACCGCCGCCGGCCCACTTTCTCGGCGCCGACACCTACGGCTACCTCGGCTCGAACGTGCACACGCCGATCAAGCGGTACGTGCCGACGCCACCGCCCCAGGAGTCACCCTATCCACCGCTGTCCGGCGCCGGCCCCACGAACGCCAAAACGCAAGCCCTCATGATGAGCGCCCTGCTCGGCCAGGGCGCTGGGCTGCACCTGGCCGCTTCCCATCGTACCGGAGGCCCATCAAACGCGCACCCCACTCCTTCGCAGCAGTATGGGTACGCGGGCGCCAGCAGTACCCTGCCGTACGGGTTTCGCGTCAAGAGCGGAGCGGGGAGCAGCAGTGGCTCTGAACCGACCACCATATCGCCGCCGAAGGGTTTCGAAACGCCCGACCACCATTACGGCACCAGCAGCAGCAACAGCAGCACACCGATGGCCGCCAGCAGCAACGGCAGCAGCAGCCTCAGCACACCGCCAGCCCGTGTTCGACCGCCCAAGTGCCCGGGGAGTACTAATGGGGCAGTGCCACCACCAACGGTGCACAGCACCTCGACGCTGCCCCACGGGGCGGGTCATGTGTCGCGCAGCAGCAGCCGCC
>AXCO02010294.1:0-11357 GCA_000473525.2 Anopheles melas
TACCCATTACTAAAATTTCTGTATCATTCTGTAAATATTATGTTTGCCTAAAATAGAACATCATAGTGCAGCTGGGTCTTTCATCTCATTTTACTCATTTCGTAACAAAGGGATCAATTACAAAGCTTGCATAATGTTGACAAATCATTAAAATTAATACACGAAAGCATACAGCCTTCGAGTTCAACCTTACAGGGTGGCATGGTTGCCCCGAGCTTCCATACTTGTGTAGCTTCTATTTTTGTGTACTTTTGTTTTTGTTTTGCGTAGGTGCCAATTGCCGCTGTACGCTACGAGATGAAGATGTTTTTTGACCCTCGAGTGCTTCGAGTTTGAATTCTACCACGCCGCTGGCGACGCTTTCCACCTGCGTACCTCGCACATCAAAACACGCGGCCAAACATCCTTCAAGCGGGTGGACATTAAAATGGAGCACCTGCGGGCAGGTAAGGTGGAGGCCGGTGCTGCTTTCGACACGTTCGGTGTGCACACAATCTGCCGGGTGAGTGCGCTATGGCAAACCCCACGGCGATCATCGCCCGGCCAATAAAACGGGTCTTAATCTGTCGCTAACGCGCGTAACGCTTGACACCGACTGTGGACCCGCGAAGATCGAGCAACGGGCGGGTCGTAAAATTTGCACCATTCAAAGATACACAGCGCACAGATACACAAAAGGCGTGCGGCCAAACCAATCGTCGTAAAATAATGCAAAACGACGCACCTGCCGGTAAAGCACAGCTGTTGCCCGGCCAAGGTGGCAGGCGCAAAGCGAAAGCCTCCGTTGTACTTCCTGGCTGGAGCAGGAAGACCACAAAGGGAAAATGGGAACTTCATTCAGGGTGTGTGGGTGAGTTTTTTTTTTCTTCTGTATTTCATTTTTTTTCCATAAAACCACCACCACCGTTATTAATATGGCCGGGAGCGTGTCGAGTGCTGGCACGAGCCACCGTTAACCGTTTATAGGTTTCCTTGAATTCTGACTCGTCTGCATTAAGTGGAATTATCGCACACGGGTTCGCGAAAAGGGCAGCAGCTATTACGTGTCATCTCCCGGGCCGGTGCCAATATTGCCATTGAAATAGTCCGCGGGGAAGAGGGATGAAGGGGCTTCCAATAATGCGATAAAAGGCTGAGCATAAAGCGTGTTAATTGGCAACCCTGGGGCGGATGAATGGGCGCTAGCTGGGCAGGTTTAGAACGGCGCTAGTGCCGATCACTTCCATTGGCGATGCGCGAGTTAAGTGTGTAGGATTCGGATAATCTAATAAGAACGTCTGTTCTGCTTGGATTCTACTTACAGATTCATTTTTATTAGAAACGTTCGCTTAGATTTAACCTATCAATCCTATGTACTTTGCATGTATATACGCCAATAGAATTGGTGTTAACTCGCGTTTAGCGTTCGTGGCTCGTGGTTGTAAAAAAATCTGCCTTTAGGAGAACACTTCACAGCAAAAAACAGTCTAGGCTTTCTTCACCGTAAACGCTGTCCAACTGTTTGTTGGACCCACACGTAAGCAATACGGCCACACCACACCCTGCCGACTATTACGCACCAGCGCCGATGCATTTCCGAATGGAAAGCCGAATGAAAAACAGCCTGGAAAAGGAGAAGGTTTGATAAGCGAGGGAGCGCAAAACAACAGCCAACAGAAAACGCCCTCCCCCCTCCAAGCCGGACCAATCGACCAGCTCCACCACCCGGCCCGGAGTTTCGTAAGCTAATCTCCGATGCGGTCCGATGCGTTTTTTCATGCATATAAACGCAGGAAGCTGTGATTGTGTCTCCGAGCGCCTCCCTCCCCGAAAACGAAGCTGCACCGTCCCCGGCCCTCGTGCCTTTCACCGGCGCTCTCATTTTCATATACACATTTGTCACAACGGCAGCAATTGGCTACGTTTTGCGAAAGTCAATTAAACCACGTTACGGGGAGCGCAATGGCCCGCGTGGATGATAGAATTTAGCACGCACTCGCGCAAAGCGAAGCGAACGCAAGGCTTTTTTATTCATTTTTTTGGGACGCTGAAATACTTTGCTTCTTACCAAATCTCACGGGATTGATGGGGTGACGTAAGCCGCGACAGCTGGAAAGATTGGAAGCAAGCAAGGTGTACATAAAAACGCCTTCCGCCACCGACGAAGGGAAGTTGAACCGGGCTGTGGAGTTCAAGGCCAGTCGCGCTCCCGAGGTCACCTTTCACCTGGAGCTGGTGCGGATGTTTGGGCCACACACACACACACACACACACATACACACGGTTAATTATTCTCGACGCAGGGTCGTCATTTCGTCAACGCGGTCCCTAATGGCGAGACTCATCAAATGTTTATCGACCGAACGGGGTCGGTGCTCTTACTTTCATCAGATCAGACACTAGGGTGAGCACTTTGATAGAGCTCATCTGCTCTGGCGTGAAGTGCCGCAGCAAGAACAACCCAGTCAGTAAGGTAGAGGGACAACAACAACAACAAAAAACAAAACAACAACTACATCTCTGCAAACAAATCCCACAGTGACGGCAGGGACGGCCGACTGGCGAGCCTTAAAACTGCGGCTTCCTGCCCAGCACGCACCGAACATCATTAGCGGGCGAGCAGTTAAACGTGTTTAATGAGGTTACACGAAAATCCATTATAATTTGAAGCATCCCCGAAACCGACGTGCGCTGTTCGGACGTCACCGTCATGTTAGCATCCGCAGCGGCCCCGCAAGCAAATTAAAGCGGCAGAATCATGCTCCGCGTGTAGGTACATCTGTCAGGCTAATGTCATGCGGGGCACACCTTAGTTGAGCTTTTTTTTGCAGTTTTTCGTGTGATGAACACTGTTTTACCACAGTTAGTGCAATTGCGACAACCGTGCTCCGTAGGCTCCATTTTCGGGCCGCGGGTAAAAACGGGCACAGCACTAGATGACCGCAGGGCAAAAGTGCGTCTGTGACCTACTGCTGGGCGTGTAGGTCGGTACTGATGGTCGGTGACATAAACGCGGGCTGTTATCTAATGTGGCAGTTGCTTTACTGCGGTGACCCCGAAAGAATGTCTGAGAAATTTCTACCGATAATGTCAGAGTTGTTTTTAAGATGGATTTTTTGGAGTGATGCAAAAAGTTGTCTGAAGAATGTCTGAGAAATGTCTACGCTAAATTCCTAAAAGAAATTGAAGTTAGTTTTATGAAAATTTAGCTTTGAATGTCTGAAGAATGTCTGACCCACTTCTACGGGCCACGCCACTGCTTTGAAGTTGGTTTTTAGAAGATTTAGGTATCATATTTAGGACATGAAGGAGATTTTTTTCTTTTTTTCAAAATGGAATATGTAAGATTATTCTACCATTGTATGGCTACAATAATTGATTCGATCGCTAGAATAGATTGCACGTAAGACGTAGGCCTGCTAATAAGTGGATATCATTGCGTTTGTACCGCAGAAACTAGAGTAAGCTTAATTTTGCTCCCCAACGATCACCTATAAGTTTCGTACAATCGTACATAGAAGTTCTGAGATAAGAATCAATCAACGTTTTGAGTAACGAACGTTTTTTAGACCCACACATTCGAAGACATCAATGTAACTCGAATATCCTAGAGAGTCAAACATCGCTATTTTCAACCAGAATACATTTTGATTCTTCTTCTTGTTCTATTTGGCGTAACGTACTATGCGGTATGTCCTATACAGGCTTTCGAGCCTTAATTCATTACTGCACAGCCGGATAGTTAATCCTTGCTTCGAGGCGGTCCATTCTAGGACCCATTTGATTACACAGTGATTTGAGACACAAAACTAACAAGTTCAAAAGGATTCATGTCCATGCCTGAGAGTTTTAGGCCACAGCAGTCCTCGTAATCCGTAAGTCGACTGTCAGAATGTTGGGAGTTCGGCATTGGAGAAGTTGAAAACTTTTTCCGAGATTTAAGTAGGTAGAAGAGAAAATCTGACATTTGGAACCTTTGCAGTCTCTGGAATGCGGTATTTCGTGCAAGTACGATATCCGGTGTGATAACGAAGACAGTAGGAATTATTTCGTTACATCAAAAATCAAAACATCCACCGCTTTAGACAAAACAAAAGTACGTACACACTCAAATGGTTGCTATTACCGAATTGTCAGAAATGATGTCGAACACACAAACACCTATCACCACTCGGTAGAATCGCTTTCCCAGCGTACCGTAGCGTGGGGCGTCAAAGTCCAACCCACCCTAGGAAACCACCGACCGGTATGCGATGCCCATAGTAGTGTCCGCGAAAGTGTACAACAACTCTGTACCGCGGCCGTACCTTCCGGATCATCGCCTGCTTTTGCTCCGTTCAAAAGGAGCGGTTCAAGTCTGTTACGTCACGTCACGTACGGCGACATTTAGCACGCGCGTTACCTTGACTTTCGCAACCAGTCCGGTGTCCGCTGCCTTAGCAAAACGAACAAAACCCCTTTTTCGGAAGATGCTCAGGAACCCGGGCAAGGTGGAGTGTGGAGCCGGGATATGGTAGGCTTCCCATGCGTGGTCACTTTCAACACTTTCAACTACCCCTCGGTTCATCGGGTGGCTGGATATCTCGGTCGGTTGTTAGCTTCAAATGCAGTATTTTTTTTCTATTACTGTAAACAAGCAGATACGAGCAGCGCACTAACATGCTCCGGTATGCACACTGTACAAACCCACTCCACTCCGGGCGGGACCGTTAATTGTAGTGCTTTGGTCGAAAAAGTTTGACCCACCGCCGTCACCCCTTCGACCGGTGAAAGACACCAACGTGCTCGGCAGGTCATGATAAATGCTGGCAATTTATTTTTCCCTCAACTGCACTAGGTCAGGTCAGGGCAGGAGTTTGGCAATACAGAAAAAAACAGAAACCTCAGAAGTAGTTTCCGATTTTCCCCTGAGAATGCACTGGCAGCAGCTGCAGTGAACAGTGTGAAAAGTGTCCGTAGAGTAGTACATCGGAACGGACAATAGAGTCAGGACCAGAAGTCGTATCGTTCTACGGCTCGTCCTGGATGCTGCAATAAAATACTCATCCACAACGTCGAACTCTAAAACCTTTGTCCAGTGCATTGCAAAATACACGTTCGGAAACGAATAAATCTTCCAATTTTCTTTAAGTTAATAAATTATCCACAGGCACATAAAAACACACGCCTTGCCGCACCTGGTCTTGACGTTTTATGTGACCGGAAGTGTGTGGTTTTACTGAAACCGTGTACAGTGCCAGCTTCTGGGGAGTGCGTCTCGGTAAGACTTCACTTGAAGTTAGCGCTCGTACAAGTAATCCACCACATTCTGTGTCATGCATGCGTGATAATGCTCTTAGTGGGAAAATACGCCAGCAATAGTTGCAAAGCAGGAACAGACATTTTCCCGCTTCCACCTGTTTTAATGAGCTAACATCTCCGCCGAAACCGTTCCGGTAATTACTGATCACTATCGAAAATTCGATCCGTGAGGACACTGGAAACTCATTTAAAATTCCTGTTTGATTCATTTCGCGCCATCTCAAGCGCTAGTTTTGAGATGACTTTCTCGGACGAACTTCGCTTGCTCTCTGTCTCAAGCAGCTGTCACGTAATTTACTTCTCCAATTCACGTACAGAATTTATGCGTTTCCGCGAAAAAGAACATTCCATCCGAAGCAAGCACAGGTCCCCCCGTGTCACCCCATTCCTGGGGCAGCTTTTGCCTGTCCCTACCAATGAGAGAGCAAAGTTAAAATGTGTGGGAAAATGGCTTTTTAATGCGGGATGCACTTTATTAGATTCCTTCAGCTCTCGCACGCTCGCAAGCGGACACGTGCACTAGAGCGAACGCAATCGGCAAATGGAATCCAACGCTTAATCGAATCAACTGGCTGTGTATGTATGTGTGTGTGTGCGAGTATGTGGCAGCTGTATCCTTTCTATGGGCCGCTCGCAAAAGGGAACAGTATCATGCACATGAAAAGACGTCCCAAGGATGGGGTATCGCAAGCCTTTCGCTGACTGTACCGCTCTTGGGGCGGCAATTTCCAATCACCATCATCCGGTACCTCCGCGTGCTGGCACCTTATGGGTGCCACACGCCTGGGTTAGAGGAAAAAAATCCAAAATCATTTCGTCATCCTCGTGCTCGCCACCAACAAAAAAAAAAGGAGTGAAAACTTTCCGCCAAAGAAAAGTGTGTTCGCGCGAACAGAGCGGCAAACAAAAATTAAAGATATAGTGAAATTGGCAAAATCGACACGCCAAAAACCCGCCGCCCACGGAGAAGCATGGAAAAGTTTCCGTGACAGGCCTGTGTTGGCTGCGGGAGCGGCAATAACAACCAAAAAAGCGCTCGATCGTTAATTGAGTTGAGAGAGAAGCAAGGCGCGCGAGAAAAAGAACGCCTTGCCGCAGAATACCCGAGGCCGGATCTCGGGTCTTTGCGAATTTCTTCAAGGACAGCACAGTTTTGCCCCGAGATAGGCAGAAACAATATTGTCGCGTGTCATTTTCCATTGGTTTCCAAGGGATTGCAACAAGAGCGAAAAAAAGGAAACCCCACAAAAGCTTAAATGCGCGAGGCTGAAGAGATATTTAATCTAATCGTTTCTTCACACGGCTTCTTCACCGTCAGCTGACAACACCAATGAAGGTATCGGAGAATCTTCCGGGCTTGGTTATATTGCTCCCTTTTGCATATTTTTTTTATTGCTTATCAACCCCGAGCTCACCCACACACACACACACACACACACACACACACACACACACACACACACACACCCAACACGTACCAAGACGTACCAAAGAATGACGGACAGTTTTAAAGGCCCGGGTGCGGTAAAAAGTTGACATAAGCAGCGCCCTACGAAAGATGCCACCAGCCAATTTCGGCACGCTTCATCAAGGTGACTGGGCAGTTTGATGTGGTGCGTTAACCCTTCGCATGAGCAGGCAAGAGTTACAACTGATAACAATGTGTCTATGTTAATGATTCTATAAGAACCGTTTACGCTAGTAAACAAATTTCAGAACTGAAACAAGAAGTAGAGTCTTCAGAAGAAACAAATCCGGAGTCGACTCTGATGAAACTCCGAAAATTTCGAAACCGACTCCGGAAGGTAAGTCCCCCTGCATTATCTAGTGACGTTTGGATTCGTCTGAAGCCGCCTGGAATCGCTCTTAATCGTCCGGAGTCGAAGTCATCCGGAGTCATTCGAAGTTGTATAAAGCCATTCGCAGCTGCCCGGAGCCATTCAGAGCTGTCTAGAGTCACCCGGAATCATCTGGAGTCATCCTTTTGCGGAGTCTTCTGGAATAGACTAGAGTTATCCGGAATCGTTAGGAGTCATTCGGAGTTATCTGGAGCAATTTGAAGCTGCCCGGAGTCATTCGGAGCTGTCTGGAGTAATCCGAAGTCATCCAGAGTCATCCGGAGTCATTCGGAGTTGTCCGGTGTCAGAATCGTCCGGAATCGTCCGGAGTCATCGGGAGTTTTTCGGAGTAATCCGGTGTCGTCCAGAGCAATCCAGGGTCGTTCGGAATCGTCCGGAGTCATCCCGAGTCGTTTGGAGTAATTCAGAGTTGTCCGGAGTCATCCGAAGTCGTCCTGTTCCTTCCTGAGTCCTTAGTCTTCTGGAATCGTCTGGAGTCATTCGGAGTCGTCCGGAGTCATTTGGAGTTATCTGGATCCAATCGAAGCTGCCCGAAGCCATTCGAAACTGTTCGTAATCATTCGAAGTCGGCCAGAGTCCTCCGGAGTCTTTCGGAGTTGTCCAGTGTTGGAGTCGTCTGGAGTCGTCCGGAGTCATCCTGAATCGTCTAGATTAATTCAGAGTTGCCCGGAGTCATCCGGAGTCGTCCTGTTGCTTCCTGAGTCCTGAGTCTTCTGGAATCCTCTGGAGCCATTCGGAGTCGTATGGAGTTATTCGAAGTTACCCGGAGTCATCTGAAGTCCTCTGGAGTAATCCGGAGTCGTCCAGGGTATTCTGAAGTCTTTTGGAACAACCCTTCATCGTCAGATATGACCTACTTCCATTGGTAAAAGTCGATTTCTTTGCGCTATGTAGATTGATGCACAAATGATAAATTCAATTAAACCTCTACCAAAACCATTGTGACCGGGTAGCCATCACCTTTAAGGGTTGCTGACACTTTTCAAACATACAAAAAATCCAACTACGAAAACACCCATCAAAATAATAACAGAAAAAAAAAGCAACTCGATAGCTGGCGGGATCATCCTTTCAACTCTTTCTCGACCACAGCAAAATGTTGCGGTGCCAGGGCCAGGGAAGGAATAAACAAAACCACACACACACACATAAACACACACAATTAAGAAACCATTGGATGTCAGGATTTTATAAGCTCGCTGCACCTCCATCCCTTCCGCATCCCGCCTGCCCATCTCCCCTGAGGATGGGCATTAACTAATTAGTGCAGAAATTCGTCCCCATAATTTGCCCCTCCTGCCGTTCCCGGGACTGGAGAGTGGAATCATCAAACACAACGAAAACCAACGCAACCAAAAAAAAAAAACAACCCATCTCTTAAAGCACTCTGGTGACGGTGGTTTTTGCGCTGTTGTCTGCGCTGCGTTTTGGTTGCCTACCAGTTTTAATTTAACCGCCCCGCATTACTTCTATTACCGGGGCTGTCATTTTTTATTATTATTTTCACGTCGCTCGTGTGTCTCGTTGCCTTTTTTTTGTCCTCTCGTCTTCATTGAAGGGGTTTATTTTTTCAACAACCCATCCCTGAACGGCGCAAACACGGAGCGGCGTGGTGAGTTGATCGTTGCGCTCAGTTTCTTAGCGACATTACAGCAATCGCGATTATTTTTTTTTTTCTTGGGCCACGCCGGTTTCTACGGTGAGACGGCACAAAAGTTGCACAAGCTGTCGCTGAAGAGGCCTTGCGGCGTTTTTCACTGGCAGGATGCCTTACTCGCCCTGCCGTTTTCTAGGCTCACCACTTCTCGCTGACCTTCGCGAGGGATGAAAATTGAATTGAAAACTTTGCCCATTCAAACCATCCAAGCCGTCCCGCTGCTGCTCCTCGCGTGTCCTCGACCAGGATTGGCTGTCCGGCTCACGTGTCGTCACCCGAGGGCCGACCGGTCCGGCCCACACTCAAGGGCATCGGACCAGGCGGACAGTGGAAATGGATTTTTGGTAGGGTCACCGGTTAATCGGTGCAATGATTGATATTTGACAAACGAATTCGAGCGCACCGGTCGCACCGACCGGATCCAATCCCACATCCAGCCATCCTCCTCCCTTCCAATCGGCAGGTAGGCTTTACACACCCGAAAGGACACCTTCACCTTCACGCGGGAATGTGGTCGGCCGAAGGAAAACGGCATCCAAAATCGGCAGCCATTCATCAACCTGTTGTGTGCCTTGTGGCACTGTTGCCGCCTGCCGGTCGCTGTTTCGGAGAGGAAGAAAGAGCCGGACAAAATCTAGCATCAGCAAAACAACAGCAACAACTACGACAAACGCACAGACACAGCGCTGGAATGCATGCCAACTCCCCAATCGGTAACTGGAGCACTTTCGAAGCGGAGATTAGTTTCGCGCGATCGATTGCGTTCGAATGGGAGGAGAGGGGCCTCATCGCACCCCCCCCCCCCCTCCCCCACGCACACACACCCACACCCACGTGCAACGTTGACGAAACTGGAACACTGTTAAACCTGTACCGGGCTGCAGGCTGGCAGGTAATCGAATTGGTAGCTCGTAACGTTTTATGCCCTGCCGCCGAAACGAGCCACGAGCATGGTTGAAAATGAAATAAAAACAACAACCCAAAACGGCAACAAAAACCCCAAACACACACACACACACACACACACCAATCGAAACAAAACGATCCCCATTCCCGCTGGCACCCTCATCCCCGCGGGTTGCGATTGTTGCGAACATCGTAAACGCACGCGGTAGTTAACGGAGTGTACGGCTAACCAGCTCGATTCGATGCGCCAGGGCTGTCGAACACATTCCCGCGCGTATTGATTCCAATCGAACCGGTACTAATGCGCGGAAAAACGTCCAAATGCTTCTCTTCCTAGCTTCTCTGTCCTGAGATGCATTTCATTTCATTTATTACTTTCAATATGTCTGCCTCTGGGGTTGAACATATAATTGCTTAAAACCTAGTTTTAACTTACCTTACCTTTACGGAATTTACCTGTAGTATCTTTTTTTTTTCGTACGACGTTTTGTATTTGTTTTAGTATTTTTATAAGGTAAACCCCAAACTCGGTATTTCGGTGCGCTTACTCGGTAAACAGAAAACAAACGTGGGTTTAATCAATAATTTCTATTATAATAAAAATAAAAACAAAAACAAAAAGGAAACATGTAGCATTAATCAAGAAGCTAAGAACCATAGAAGAGGAACATGAAAATAAACAACGAATCAATCGAACAACAATCAAATGTCGCAATTTACTCGGAGACGACTACAAAAGTGCGTTCACCTATCTGTACTAGAGTTGGGCAAAATTAACAAAATAGCGGAACTGGGTCCGGACGGCTCCATCAAATTTCGGAACTAGTTCCCAAGGGTAGGATCAATCAATTACGCTGGAACCGTCCTGCACCTTTCGGAATCGTTCGCAATTGTCAGGAATCATTAGAATCGTGCGGAATCGTAGTCGACCGATATTAATGAACGTGAGATAACACAAAACACTCCGATAGTAGTTTGTGAAATGAATCCGGATCATTTTCTTATTTTCCAAATCTGGACAAGAAAAAACTGACTCAAATCCTAAACTTTCACGATCTAAGGGACAGTTCGCTAGGCACCATGTGATCGATAAAGCTAATTGTGACTTATTGTTGCAGCCATAGTAGATATGTGGGCTAGGTCCATTCAGGAATCGAACGAATAACGGGCATGTTGATAAAGTCGTAGGCACATTTACTCGGTCGACTACAATTCCGCACGGTTCCGACGATTTCAGAAGATTCCGAAACGATTTCGACGATTCCAACGAATCTGTACAGTTCCGGATGATTTCCAACGATTGCGACGATTCTGGCGGTACCGGACAATTCCGGCGGAGCTAGCAATTTCATTTCATTCTGGAGTAGGAATCGGAACCAATCTTGCCAGAACCGAAGTGGAACCGTGGGTATGATCCGGAGAACCCTTCTCTAATCTGTACGCAAAGGCGGATTTATCCATCTCGGGGCCCTAAGCGGGGGATATAATTGGGGCCCCTAGTTTCCTGAAAAGTATAGAAAATTATATCGCACTTTTATGTATATCTTGTTACGAATCCCAATATGTCATCCTGATTTCGTTAGGGATTAATATTCTTCTGGCGTTTTTTTATCTTTTAATGACCTGCTAATTATTTTAATAGCTTCTATAGTCTT
>AXCO02010295.1:0-11352 GCA_000473525.2 Anopheles melas
ACACACACACACACACACACACACACACACACACACACACACACACACACACACACACACACACACACTGATAAACCATCTCGCTCACACAGAACCACCCCTAAAGGCATGTACGATGCGTTGTCACGTCACTCGAGAAGGAGACAGGATGGCAGGGAGGGGGAGGGGGAAAGGAGAAGGGCAAATGCAAAAAGCGTTATGCGCACCGTGCAACACGGGCGGGGGCGAGGCGAGCAAAGGAAAGTAACCACCAAAAACATACAAACGTACACCGCTAAACATCGCACTCACTTTGCCCAACTGCGAGGGAAGGGCGGTGCTGCTGTTGCCGTTGTTGTTGCCGTTGTCGGCCGACTTGACGTAGATCTGCCAGGTGGCGTCACTGTGGAAGCTCTTGTCGGCGGCGTAGCAGCGCCACAGGCACTGGATCAGCATGGCGGCGGCCGGTATCTGCCGGTTGAAGTGCTTCTGGCGCTGCTTCTGTTGTACTTTTAAGGCGAATCCGGATCCCAGGATACCCTGCGCAGTAGATGGGAAGAGACGGATGTGAGATGGTGTGAGATAATTGAAAAGAAAAAAAAAGGGGTAGAGGCAGGGTTGTAATTGAAACTTACGGCCGGCAGTGCGAAGAACGAGATTGCGAACACACTAAAGCAGGAGGCAACGATCTTGCCCATCCAGGTTTGCGGCACCGTGTCGCCGTACCCGATCGTGGTGACGGTAATGACGCCCCACCAGAGCGCATCGGCGTAGCTGGCAAAGTCGGCCTTCCCGTCCGGCCCGAGCACGTCCTTCTCGGCGAGATACACGAAGTACGAGCTGAAGATGAGCCCCAGGAACCCGATGTACAGCGTCGTAATCAGCTCCTGCGGGTGTGTGTGTGTGTGTGTGGCGGGAAAATAGGGTGGATCGATCAGTTTGGGCTAAGAAGGTTCATGCGATATTCATAACCTAATCTATTGCAATACATCACAGATGCTTGCTGCGGGATAGGGAAGCGATTTATCGGTAAAGTCGGTGCTGCCCGGCTGCCTCTTACCTGCCGGTGGATAAACACGACCGAGCCGAGCAGCCGCCAGGTACCGCCCTGCCGGTCCACGTGCAGCATGCGCAGGATCTGCAGGAAGCGAATGCCTCGGATGGCACTCGTGGCAAACACCTGACCATTTGAGCCGACGGACAGCACAACCATAGACGCTACGACTACAATAAGATCTGAAAGAAAACAGAGTAGTTTTGAATGTCCTGTTATTGTTTCACATGTAATGGAAGTTCTGAAGAGAGAGAGAGAGTGGTAAAAACATGCAAATAATGTTGAGCAAAAGTTTCCCCAGAACACAGCTTTCTGATGTTACGCAAATCCTCTTGAGATATTCCAAACAGACGACAACACTATCGATGAGTATGTTGGGTTGGAATGAACGCCTGTGATGGATAAAGTTTTGATGAGATAAAGCGAACAGGGGAAACGTTTGTACCGCCACAAAAACTAGCAACATTGGTGTAACTTTTCATACAGTGCTGTGTGCAACGGCAAAGCGAGACACAAACGAACATACACACTGATGACTGGGAGTTGAATTTTCACCACTCGATGGAGCTTTTCGCCGTACGCATTTACATAAAGCTTGGCAAACTTTCACCTCTTTCTCTTCCTTTCGCTCTTTCTCTTCCTCACACACACACCCCGTGCCAACCGTTGCCAAGAGCGACACAGATGCGACGACAGAAGCGACTCACAGCGCACCATCATCTTCGGGAAGACACTGACAAATGGATGCTTTCAATTTTGCTAGCCCACGGACAGACAGCCACAACCCTGCCCGTACCGTGGCCCCCTGGTAGTGCCGGTCCTACTGCTTCCCAACTTCAACCAACAATGGACTCCACCGTACGCGCCCACAGAGCCCGGGATGACAAATGAAGTTGTACGGTGGAGCGTACGTTATTGGGGCGAAAAATGGTTCCGCTTATGGCAACGTTCTATGGTAGCGGGAATAGATTTGTTTGCTTAAATTTGTGCTGACACACACACACACACACACACACGCACACTCTCTTTCACTGTGTTGCATTTGTAAAATTTGTATTAAGAAAGATCTGCATCCATCATCTGGTGATGATGACGCACCAACTGGACGCGGTGACACCACTGACTTGTTGCTGCCAAAATGGGACTACTTTGATGGAACATTTGGCAAAGGCCGTCGTTCGATAAATCGGCAAAACTGACTATCAATAAGAGCACCTTTTTCTGCACAAAAACATGTCCCATTAGTGCTAAAAATTCTTCCATTAAAAAAACAGGATGCGTCATCAAAAAAAAAAAAAGCCATCATCAGCAAAGATGATTTCCAATTGCCTGGGACACGGGTTTGCAGTGCAGTAAAAACACCGATTCGCATCGCCAAATTGTCCTTCCCACATAACAGCTTGTCGTCCGGGTGGCGATTGAATGGGTTTTAAGTTCAGCAGCGGAACCCGTTCCTTCCCACAGAAACCGTCCCTTGCTGGGGTAATCATCATAAAATTGGTTCCTCTTTTTATTAAACCCGCTCTTTTTTGCTGTCCCACATTAGCCACAGGACCAGCTTGGCAAGTGATTTCAATTATTCCGCCCCTTTTCCATACCTTTCCGTGCCCATTTCGCCCTTCCGAAAGAAAAGTTTGAAAACTGTTTAAAATTAATCTGCGCCACCGGTGTGGACAAACGGTGTGGCACGTGGCTTGAAGATTGGAGACCGAATTTCTCCAACTCCCGGGAACATTTGTGCGAGGTTGCCAACCCAACCCACATCCAAACTAATCGGTGGCTATTCTTGCGCAAAGATTGTTCGGTTTTTGGTGTCCGCACTAGCTCCCTAATCACCCTCACCCCCTGGAGCAAACAATGAAAAGTCAGTTTCATAGTCGGTCATCGTTGGGCGGAAATCATTGTCGCTAGCAGCAGCGCGTGCACGAACGCGGCGCTTGATTGGACCGGCCCGATAATGTTCGGACTGTCACTTAAATTAGAGTCACGCAAATTCCCGTCCCAAGCTTCGTCGGGGAGAGCAAGGGAAAAACCGGTTTTGCCTTTTCATTTGAAATGGGGAAAGGGGGAGAAAAAGAAAGAAAAAAAAACACACACACACGCACGACAACGCCGTAAAATGTGGTCGTTGTTGTCGTGTTTTGCGGTGCTGCTGCCACATTTTAATGCTTGTTTCATGTTCATCACTATTTGACGAGTCATATTTTGTGCCCTGCCGACCAAGGAGCGAATAGCTAGCGTAGCTTTAGTGCCACCGTTTCACATTTTTCTACTGCTGCTACTACTGATTCGCGGCCATAAATTAACTTCCGGCAGGTGAAAAGCATGAATTCCAGAATGAATTTAATAATAATAAAAAAAACAACCCCACGCGGTAAAATGTGACAATTTTACGCACGTCACGCCTTGAAAATATGTCAAGCTTTAGTAACAACAGCAAACCCCCCCCCCCCCACACAGAATAAAATCACAAACAATAGCACAACGAGAGATGGGAAGGAAGGAGAAAAAGGTCAATGGAGACGCCTGGTCGCTCTTTGCAAAGGCCAGCCAATTGATCAAACCACGAATTGACCTAATTTCGGTTCCTTGCTAACAATACGCACCTGCGGCCGGATATTCTTAAGCGCAGGCACAAAAGAAGCTTCTAGCTAACTTCTTTCCTTCACACAGTACCAGCAGCTTATCGGGTGGCTTTATTTTGTTTGAGCTTTTCGGGCTCTCTCTCTCTCTCTCTGTGTCAAAACCGTTCCCAACCGAGAAGAGGCAAATTTAGCTGGATCGGCTTCCAAAGCGACCCACCCTTCTTGGACCTCGGCTCTCGGATGAACAAAAAGAGGACCGCCCCCCCCACCCCTTCCTACTCGCCCTAAAAATAGATGAAGCTGATTGACAAATATTTACACTTTAATTGTTCGCTTGGCGCATTGGCTTTGGAGGCCAGCTGCTGGTGTGCTACAAAGACGCTCAGTCTTGTCCGGCCTTGCTGATAATGGTTGGGTCGGCGTTGGGTTGTAGTAATAGTGGCAAACGACACCCAGTGGCAAACATCATTAAGCGTCCCTAGTAACAGTACGGTTTGACTTTCTTTTCTTTTGGGAGGTTTTGTACGGTGACAACTGCTACTGTAAAGTAAATATTTGCCTATCAACGCCAAACGATGAACCTACGTTTTGGGGGTGAAACTCTTTCCTGAAGGGATGTGGGGGATAAAATAAGCTTTTATTTGGGCAAATAAACTCGAACCCAGCTTGTGCCTAGCTCGAACGTAACCGCTTCTTACATTTCGTTAGGCTACTATTATCTAAACCCCAATATTTGGAATAATTCCAGTGTGAAACGAACGAAACATCTCGAAACTGCACCATTAAAGGAACAATTTGCGTAATGGGAAACTGTCCCTGTGACGTTTGCTGCAACATTCAGCAACCATCCAAAACATTTGCCATCATCAAACTGCAGCTGCATGATGAACGGACTGCAGACTGCAATTATTAGGCACAATAAAACTTTTACGACACAACGTGGCACCAAACTGCATCTCGCAGTATATCGGATCGTCATTTTTTTTTTGTTTTTTTTTTTTGCGTGCGAGCATGCCCTCCAAAAGAAGCATCATTTTATGACGAACAGCGATGCGATATAATTTTGCGAGCAAGCACAACCAACGTTTCGAATATTGTGCGCTCTCTGTACGGGAAACAGCAAACAGCAGGAAACGGGGTCCTTACGATGGGGTTTGATGTCAGCAGTTTGATGTTGTTTTATCGCTCGATGCGCTGCGGTCAATGTTTTCACTGCACTTCGGGCACGAGATGCACGTACGTGGAAAGTGTTTATGTGGTTGCAAAAATTCCTCCCTTTAATTAGAAAGATGATGAAGGACTGTGCGGTAATAATACTCGTTGCAAGCATGCTCGCCCAAACCCGCTGGCTTATTCAATGTACATTCGCACGAGTGCACGCAACGCAACTCAATTTAAAGGTTTACAAATTGATTCAATCAAAACGTTTTGCTGTCACCCGATTCTCCGAAAAGAAGAGGTCTTTAACTCCAACTGAACCATCGCAGTCTCGGAACATGCGAAATGCGGAACCAAATTAAAGCGTTACTGCTAAAGCCGACCGTCGTCTCTGTCCCGGCTAAGCCGTATGCCGTAAACGAAACAAATTGTGCTGAATTGAGAGAGAATAGAAAAAAAAACATTTGCTTGTTCAAAGTAAAAGTTTGTACAGACAAAAAAGGATCCCTCTCGCACCACCTACCGTGCCGAACGCCCGTACCCGCACCAATCGAAGCGGCGGATAGCGTAATAACAAAAGCGCGCGCTGAACGAACCGACGCAAAAAAGAAGAGAAAACAATTTTTCCCAAACGAAACAAAAGAAGAGAGCAAAGCGGGAATGTTCGTAAAAAGAGGAAGGAAAAAAATAAACTCAAACGAAACTGCACCGAAGACGAAATCGGTAGGAAAAATCTCGGCCAGAGAAGATTTCTGTTTTCGGCTGGAGTTGAAATGGGAGGAGTCGGTAAACCTGGAGTGTGGAGTGGAGTTGAAAGACTCTTCGCCGACCCGGCCGAGATGCTTCAGCTGTGTGGAGGAGCTTTTTCGGATAAATGTCGTGACCGGCAGTGTTTGGAACAGATCCTCCTCCAATCCTGATTTGATTCAGATTTGTTGGACATTGTTTGTGTGCCGTTTTCTGCGTGCTGTGGTTATACGGGCACTTGTTGCTGTTTGGGAAGGTTTTTGAGGGTCACAACCAAAAAAAAACAAACAATTTCACCCATTTGTAGGGCAAATTATGGCGCAAAAGTTTTCAATTATGTTGGACCGTTGGACGAATTTGCAAAATGGACTGTGCTATTATTTACCTCCAATGTTTGATGCGGTTTTTGGTGATGTGATAAGGAAGGAAAGATCGAGCAAGTTGATGATTCGGCAAAGTGGGAACCTTAATGAAGGCATCGAATTGAATTGTCGCCATAGCAAAATGACCTTTGTGACATTCTTTTTGGTTTTTTTTTTGAGTATTTTAAAATTCCTAAAACTAGCAATTGCCAATCCAAAAAGTTTGTCAATTAAAACATTTCCCCCTAAAGAGAGAGACCCATCATCACCGACAGTTGGCATTCAAACGTCTCCATAGCACGCCAATACTCGAGCTTAGTTCTTCCACCACACAATTGCTATCTTTTTATCAGGTCTCTCCCCTCGCTCTCTGTTTTATGAACCTTTTCCTGTGACAAGGGAAGTTTTAAAATCCGATGCACCATCACCCCGCGCGCCAAACGAATTAGCCCGCGTGGAAATATTGGCCCGAAAGCAGAGGCGTAGGTCCGCGTGCCAAAGGTCCATTTTCTTTTCTCTTGCACAATCAAGCCACTGGTATCTCCCACCCCCGCGTTTGGTGAGGTGGGGAGGAAATAGGAATTAAAAAAAAAAACAGAGCCAATTTACCATTCATATTTTTCATTAGCTTTCCTTGGAAAAAAGAAGGACAAAGTGCTCGAGGTTTCAGGGATTTTGTTTCGGGACCTTTTTTTTGTATAAGAAGAGTGCGCAGAGGTTAAGCGCTTCGAAGCATCGTGCGACAAAGGGGTAGCAGAACTTTGCACCAACTCAAATTGAAATGCTAATGAGGACGTGGGTTTTCAGTGGGCCACTCCGAAGAACTTGACAAGGATGACCTCCAGTCTACTCGATTGTGTTGTCGTTTCGTTTCTTCCCACCCACATACAGACACACACACACACACACCTTCACCGTCAGAATTCTTCATTAAGTGCAGCGGAACATATGCTTGCCGGTGCTTTTAGACACTTTTCCCCCCCGAAAAACCCTATGCCTACTGTGGTGTTGTCCAGTAGAGCTAGGCAGCAGGCTATGCTCATGAATAATTCATGCGATTTGTACGCTTTGACTCTACAGCAGGCAGCAGGCTTTGAGGTCTCCGGCCAAACGGCGGATGGACACATCTGTCGCATTTGCTATTGTCCGTAGTGCCGTAGTTGTGGTGAAGGTTCTAGGTTCGTGAGAAAAAACAGTCTCGAAAAGGCACCCAGTTGCCCAGTGTGTACCCGTTTCTCGGGTGTGTGTTCTTTTTTTTTGGTCAGTGTTTTGAGGGCGCTGCTGAGGTTTGGCGATGACGACGTCCCTTGAAGCACACCTGGGAATCGCTGGACATTCCCCATACACCCTCCCAGGAGGTGAGTGATTTCACAGCGCCACCCCGGTGTGGTTAAATGATGAGCAAAACCATTTATACTGGTACAACGCGCCCACGGTGCCGGTCCCGTGCACCGTGGTGAGCGAGGAGACTAACCGACGGGTGCAATTATTTATGCACAAGTAGCGGCGAACCCTTAAATTGCCATTCATTTATTAGACATTTTAGGAGGGGGAAGGGTGGGGGACTGCAGTAAGGTATGGTAAGGGGGGGGGACATTAGCACCTGGTTCGGGATTTAGTGCCGGAGGCACTGGCACCTTCCAAAATTATTCCATTCCAGTGGAGCACAAACATTTGGAAGAAGGCAGCAGCGGCAACACTGTCACGAAGCGACCTTGGTTCCAGTGCGCTGTGTGTCGTATTAGCCCGGTGCTCTTGCCACAACCTTTCCGAGGAACGGGAGGCTAAAATCAAGCACAGAGAACGACCGGAATTAACGCAAACTCACTCCACACGAGCGCCTGCTTTGGTTGGCGAAAAGAATAAATAAAAGTATCACCGTTACCAAGAAACACACTGAACGACCAAATGCTTCCCGGTAGCATCGAGAGCTTTCTTGCAACTGCACGAACGAGTTGCTCTTGTGTATGTATCCCTGTGTGTGTGTGTGTCGAGTGCTGCCAGTTAAATATGTACGAGTGTATGCATTTGAAATCGAAGTGTCGTGTTTTAATTTAGTTTCTAATGAATTTGAAATTAGCCCTCCCGGGCTCCTCGTGTTCGTGTCCCGTTCTTCGTGCGGATCGATTCCACTCGCAGGAAGTGGTGCTTGGGAAACTGCCGGGAAAGGCTGGGTGTTGGGGAAAAAGGGGGGAGTGGGGGGAGGGGGAGACGGCTAAAACCTACCTATAATACAGATGGGCTTGCGGATGAAGCGCAACCGGCCGCAGAAGCCCATATACTTTGACCGGCAGCCGGCGGACCAGAGCCGGACCAGGTACTCGACGCCGAAAAACACCACCAGACAGATCTCCATCCAGAATAAGGTCTCGTTCGCGAACTTACTGTACTCGTCTATCGTCGACAATACGCTAAATATCAGACACACTAAAACGAGCAAAAATCTGAAGAATAAGAAGAAAAACAAGAAGAAGGAAATGATGTTAGCTATTGGAAATGATAACTGGGTGGAATAGAGCATGTTGAAATGAAAAATCGATGCACTCTGACGATTATATTGAAGCAGCTGACCCATTAATACTTATCTTATGTTTTATGTGTTTTCGTCCAACACATCGCGTACACGCCACGGGCAGCTATTACGCTTTCAGCCGTCCCAGAAAAGTCCGTTTTTTATTACCTTTTATTCATTGAACCTTCTTTTCTGTGTGCGATTCTAGAATGATTTCACCGTTTCAATTGCACTGCTCTTTACCGCCAAGAGAAGCGCCAATCAATTGCTTCACTAGCGCAACCCACATAATTGTCACCGCAGTTGGCGGACACTGGTCTGGACTGGAATGACTTTTTAGTGTCTCCGATTGGTTAAACCGGGGATGATGGGATAACGATTTTATGACCGCGTGCACGTGAACGCGCCGTGAACCCCCTCCATCATCTTTATGGCACACCGACGCAGCTGTGCCTTTTTCGCTCCTTTTTCGCGTTTTTGCTTAAGATGCAGCCCGAACCGAGATGTGTGTGAACTGGTGATGTGCTCTCTGGAGTGCACTCAGACTCCGATGCGATTCTGACTATTTTCGGTCCAAAATGACGACTCCGGCAAAATGGAATCACTAGATCCGTCCGGATTCGGAGTCGCTCGGAGTCGTCCGGAATCAGTCGGAGTCGTTCGGAGTCATCCGGAGTCATCCGGAGTCGTCCGAACTCGATCGGAGTCGGAGTCATTCGGAGTCGTTTAGAGCCGTTTGAAATCGACCGGAATTGGAATCGGTTGGAGTCAACAGGAGCCTAAGGTTTTAAGGTGCTTGTAATCAAGCATTTAATTTCGTTGTGTTTTTTTTGTCTTTCACTTTGCGCGTGCTTACATTGTATACAACCCTTTGTTTCGAAAGCCAACACCGGCCGACTCCGGACGACTTCGACTCCAACCGATTCCGGACGACTCGGACGACTTGAACGACTTCGACTCCGAACGACTCCAAAGATTCCGAATTGATCGGATTTGGATCAGAGATGACTCCGAATTTTTTCCAACTCTACCCATCACTAGTGTGTACTGTCACAAATCGACGACCTCTCCACCCCCCCGGTCCCTGTGACTTCTGCTTTACGATCTGCACTCAGCTCGCCTGGGGACTCCGGCGCGTTCGTCGCTTAATGGTGCTTTGTTACGAAATCTTAAAGTTAGCGCGTGGCTTCAATAAAGCACTGGTTTTAATGCATTAAATCCCTTCTCCACGTAGCCAGAAACGATAAAGGTTTTTCATGAAGCAATCGGGCAATGGGAGAAAAACATATTTTATCTCTATTTTTTCACACCGATGCTACTGATGCTCCACTAATCCAACCCCCCTGGTGAGGGGGGGCCCAACACCAGCTGCCATTGTGTTGGGCTTGCCGCACGGAAGTGGAATATATAATGTGGCTGAAAATAGAATTTCAATCATATTTCACTCGCCTCATAAACACGTCCTGCGAAGCGTAACACCGACGCAGGCTCAGGCTGCTAAATGTCACTGCGCCGTTCGTTCACTCGCTCGCTTGCTTCAGAACGTCAGAAGCCCAGAGTCAGCTGATGTCTTTTGCGGCTCGTTCCCCGAAACTGCCCCCGAAAAAAAAAAAAACAACGGCAAAAGACAAACGGCCACGCTGATAGCATGCTGATCTTCGCTTTAAAGATAAAGCTCCGGGTGGGAGGGGGGGGGGGGGGTTGCGCTCAACCGTTTCGCTGAGCTGAGGAACAATGGTTTGCGGGACTTTTGGTAGAGGAGTGTTATCCTTTCTTCTAAAGCAGTGAAGGATCCAAAACACAGCGGGATGCCCCTTTCGCGCACCAAGGAACCAAATCTCAGGGAGCAGAGCTTGCAACAAACAGGACCAGAAAACACAACTTCCACCTAATAGGCAAGCGTAAAGAGTAAAGCTGAGTACGTGGAAGTACGTCTTGTTGCTAACTCCAAGCGTTATCATAACCGCGCGCCATGTTCCACACACACACACACACCACCCAAAACCCAACTGTGCGCGGCTCGGCCCGGGTATGAACAGATACGGTACACAACCGTTCCATTCGCTTGGCGAACCGGTTTCGCTGTAAGCTTTGTGCAAGTGGCACAATGGACGGGCTCTTGACGAGTCGCACTTGACAGACGCGGAGCAGCAACAGGCGCGCCCTCATCGCGGATCATGGAGCTGACATTTGCTGTTGGCGAAACTTTCCTGGCACAACGGTGATGTGGTCCCGAGGGAGAGAGAGAGAGAGAGAGCGAGATAGAAAAAGACAAAAAAAGGACAACAGACAAGGCCTTGGGTACAAAGCGTTCAAGCTGGGGTAGAATTGTGTGAAGTGTTAATTGTCAGGAAAAATTACCCTTAATGCTACTGAGAGTGGTGTTGTGGGGGGGAAGGCTGCCATGAGTGTTGTGTGTGTAGAACACACACACAATTGATCGTGTACAAAAGCAGAAAATTAAAACTACAATCAAATTTTATTTGGCTGTCACTTTGAATTGTTTTCACAAGCGAGCGAAATGCTTCTATTAAATGCATGTTTTCACTTTTCTGTCTGTCTCTCTCCCTGCGCATCATCTCACTGCAACCATTCTCCGACAATTGGCGGTGATGTTAATACGAGGAAAATAATTGATCGATTTCCACTGCCAATCCAGCTCTCCTGGGGGAGGCAGGTCATTTCGTTGTGTCAGCAGGTAAAATGTGCCAATTGACATTTAATTGATTAAAAAACGACCCAATTGATTGAAGGTTTATTTTACCGCCCAAACATCCATCTCCATCCGCGGGAGGGTTCAGTGTGTTGCAAATGACGTTTTAAATTTGTGTTTTAATATTTTCATTGACCGCTAGTAATCGGTTGGCTTTATTTTCCTTTTATGTCTTTTTTTTAAGTATTCATTAACAAAGGGAATACAGCTAGGTGAGGCTCTGTTCAAAAAGGTAGCATTTG